>JAPVLO010002358.1:0-36184 GCA_027257055.1 Cephalopachus bancanus | reverse complement strand
CAGCCAGTATAACGTTGTTCCCCCATTCAGTGACGTGCATTTTTGAGGAATGTCTCCCATGGAAGACTCTTTTTTTCCCGGGAAACGAAACAGAGGCTCTCGGCCTTGTTGTCAAATGAATCCGCAGAGCCATTGTATTCGGTATTTGATGCCCGTGTAAACAGAGGAAACTTTTCAGCATTCACCGGTGAATGAAGCCTGCTTGGTGACCATTGGCTGTGGAGATCTGGTACCAGTGAGGGCAGCACGTGAGGTTGCACTCTGGTCACCCAACGCTCCCTGACTCCTATAGTGTATACACAGGGACGCTCTGAGAATCAGGGATGAGAGCGTGCACAAAGCCAGCTTAATACAGACTGCCAATGAATAGCAGTGCAGCGCACGCTTGGATAGCCTGTCCCCAGGAAGTCCCCCCGTCACCACCAGTTTAACACAGGCTCTCCGTGCTTCTTCAGAAATGAAAACAGCACAGCATTGGTAGTCCTTATTAGGTTTCGATGCCATAGGGCAACACAATTTAGAATTCTCCCCATAAACAAATAATGCTCTCCTGCTCGTCACTGGGGAGCACTTATATCACTCATTGGGGCACTATGTATCGCAGAGTTCTATCCGTGAAACACGGACGTTTCACTCTCGTAAGCAAAGGCCCTCTACGGGAAGGAACACAAATCAAGGGAAAAGAGTGAGAATGAGGTATTACAGCAGGCAGCAATGAAGAATACTAGTCATAGCAATGAGATAACACTGCGGCACACATTTGGCACACACTTCACCAAGGAAGATGCCTATTCACTACAGGCCTAGAAGAGGCTATTCCCAACAGCAATCCACAGTGCAATTGTTTTCCCAGGACAGGAAAAGGTATAAAGAAACAATAATACAGAATTCTCCCGGGGCACACATAACGCTTTCCCACCAGTAACTGTGAATGTCTGAGATCACGCATTGTGGCCCAGTGGAGTTGAGCTTTCCTGAATGTGAAAGGCTGACGAGACGCACAGCCAAAGCAGTCACCATGGAGAGGGTAATATACATGAATGGGAACAAGTGACAATCAGGAACTAACCATGCACCAATGCCTTAGAGTACTCAATGCCAGTAAAGGACAGGGCAGCACACTTTTCACACAGCATTTTCCAAGGGAGATTCGCATTCAAAACAAGCACAAGGAAGGCAGACACTCTTTTTCGTCAATGCGATTGGCGGAGCAATTGTGTTTCTTACAACACAAAAATTTGAAAAGGAGAAAGATTTCAGAATGCACACAGTGAATTCACCAAGTCATGAATTCGTACTCTACTGTGGAGTTTCCATGGCCCACCGGGTGGCACCACTGAGCAGCACTTTCCCATAGGTGACCGATTAAAGTCTTCCTAGGTCAAACAGAAGAACTCTGCAGAGCATAACTGAAAATGAGAAGACGACTGTGAGACTCATGTATTGGAGCATGCAGAAAGTTAGAATAACATTGATATCCCTGAAAGAGTGCAGCACACAGTTGAAGACCCGTCTCCCAAGAAAGATGCACCCTCACAACAAGCCTAACACAGGCCGTCTGCGCTTATTCAGCAAGGCAAACGGGAGAATGACTGCATTTCCCAGCATAGGGAAACGGCAACGGGAAAAACTTCATAGTATTCAAAACGAAAGCAAGTACTGCTTTTCTACAAGTGAGTGTGTAGCACTCATTTTACTCAGTGTGTGGCACAATTTACATGCTCATTCCAAAATGTGAAGTATTGACATATGGCTCTGCTATGATAAATCAAGCTGTACCTTGAGAATCATTTATTACACCATACACCAAGCAAGAAGAAAACTACCAGCAAATACAAACCAACGCAGTAGACCTTTGCCATGGCGTTTCCCAAGCTGATACACACTCATAACGAGGGAGCGAAGCCTGTCAGCTCTTACTCATACATGCCAACGGAGGAGCAACTGCTTTGGATGGAAGAGGAACAGGTAAAATCAAAAACATTGTAGAATTCAATAGGTGAACCAATAATGCTTTCCCAAAAGTAACAGTGAATGGGTCATTTCACTCAGGGTGGCGCCATCGTGTTGGCATTCATATACAGGAAACATTTCATACAGCTCTGCTAGGCATATGCACTCAGTGTAGTATGATGTACGTTGAAGAGAAACAGGGAGAATCAGGTATCACACCAAAGACACAGCCAGTATAAACGTTGTTGCCCCATTCAGTGACGTGCAGTTTTGAGGAATGCCTCCCATGGAAGACTCTTATTTTCCGGAAACAAAACAGAGGCTCTCGGGCATTGTTGGCAAATGAACCCGCAGAGCCATTGTATTCGCCATTAGATGCCCGTGTAAACACAGGAAACTTTTCAGCATTCACCGGTGAATGAAGCCTGCTTGTTCTCCAATGGCTGTGGAGACCTGGTTCCAGTCAGGGCTGCACGTGAAGTTGCACTCTGCTCACCAAACGGTCCCTGACTACTACAGCGGATACACAGGGACGCTCTGAGAATCAGGGATGAGAGCATGCACAAAGCCAGCTTAATACAGACTGCCAATGAATAGCAGTGCAGCGCACGCTTGGATAGCCTGTCCCCAGGAAGTCCCACCGTCACCACCAGTTTCACACAGGCTCTCCGTGCTTCTTCAGCAATGAAAACGGCACAGCATTTGTAGTCCTTACTAGGTTTCGTTGCCATAGGGAAAAACAATTTAGAATTCTCCCCATAAACAAATAATGCTCTCCTGCTCGTCACTGGGGAGCACTTATATCACTCATTGGGGCACTTTGTATCGCAGAGTTCTATCCGTGAAACACGCACGTTTCACTCTCGTAAGCAAAGGCCCTCCAAGGGAAGGATCACAAATCAAGGGGAAAGAGTGAGAATGAGGTATTACAGCAGGCAGCAATGAAGAATACTAGTCATAGCAATGAGATAACACTGCGGCACACATTTGGCACACACTTCACCAAGGAAGATGCCTATTCACTGCAGGCCTAGGAGAGGCTATTCCCAACAGCAATCCACAGTGCAATTGTTTTCCCAGGACAGGAAAAGCTATAAAGAAAGTATAACAAAGAATTCCCCCGGGGCACACACAACGCTTTCCCACCAGTAACTGTGAATGTCTGAGATCACGCATTGTGGCTCAGTGGAGTTGAGCTTTCCTGAATGTGAAAGGCTGACGAGACGCACAGCCAAAGCAGTCGCCATGGAGATCGTAATATACATGACTGGGAACAAGTGACAATCAGGAACTACACCATGCACCAATGCCTTAGAGGACTCACGGCCAGTAAATGACAGGGCAGCACACTTTTTACAAAGCATTTTCCAAGGGAGATTCGCATTCAAAACAAGCACAAGGAAGGCAGACAGCTCTTTTTCGTCAATGCGATTGGCGGATCCATTGTGTTTCCTACAACACAAAAATTTGAAAAGGAGAAAGATTTCAGAATGCACCCAGTAAATTCACCGAGTCATGCATTCTTACTCTACTGTGGAGTTCCCATGGCCCACCGGGTGGCACCACTGAGCTGCACTTTCCCATACGTGACCGATTAAAGTCTTCCTAGGTCAAACAGAAGAACTCTGCAGAGCATAACTGAAAATGAGAAGACGACTGTGAGACTCATTTATTGGAGCA
This sequence comes from Cephalopachus bancanus, assembly GCA_027257055.1. NCBI lineage: Eukaryota > Metazoa > Chordata > Mammalia > Primates > Tarsiidae > Cephalopachus > Cephalopachus bancanus. The sequence goes on along the minus strand of JAPVLO010002358.1, from coordinate 32,551 downwards.
TGCACCAAGTTAGAATAACATTGATAACCGTGAAAGAGTGCAGCACACAGTTCAAGACCCGTCTCCCAAGAAAGATGCACCCTCACAACAAGCCTAACACAGGCCGTCTGCGCTTATTCAGCAAGGTAAAAGGGAGAATGACTGCATTTCGTAGCATAGGGAAACGGCAACGGGAAAAACTTCACAGTATTCAAAACGAAAGCAAGTACTGCTTTTCTACAAGTGAGTGTGTAGCACTCATTTTTCTCAATGTGTGGCACAATTTACATGCTCATTCCGAAATGTGAAGTATTGGCATATCGCTCTGCTATGATAAATCAAGCTGTACCTTGAGAATCATTTATTACACCGTACACCCAGCAAGAAGAAAACTACCAGCAAATAAAAACCAACGCAGTAGACCTTTGCCATGGCGTTTCCCAAGCTGATACACACTCACAACGAGGGAGCGAGGCCTGTCAGCTCTTACTCATACTTGCCAACGGAGGAGCAACTGCTTTGGAGGGAAGAGGAACAGGTAAAATCAAAAACATTGTAGAATTCAATAGGTGAACCAATAATGCTTACCCAAAAGTAACAGTGAATCGGTCATTTCACTCAGGGAGGCACCATCATGTTGGCATTCTTATACAGGAAACATTTCATACAGCTCTGCTAGGCATATGCACTCAGTGTAGTATGATGTACGTTGAAGAGAAACGGAGAGAATCAGGTATCACACCAAAGACACAGCCAGTATAATCGTTGTTGCCCCATTCAGTGACGTGCAGTTTTGAGGAATGTCTCCCATGGAAGACTCTTATTTTCCGGAAACGAAACAGAGGCTCTCAGGCCTTTTTGGCAAATGAACCCGCAGAGCCATTGTATTCGGCATTAGATGCCCATTTAAACAGAGGAAACTTTTCTGCTTTCCCCCGGTGAATGAAGCCTGCTTGGTCACCAATGGCTGTGGAGACCTGGTTCCAGTCGGGCTGCACGTGAAGTTGCAATCTGCTCACCAAACGGTCCCTGACTACTATAGTGTATACACAGGGACGCTCTGAATATCAGGGATGAGAGCGTGCACAAAGCCAGCTTAATACAGACTGCCAATGAATAGCAGTGCAGCGCACGCTTGGATAGCCTGTCCCCAGGAAGTCCCACCGTCACCACCAGTTTAACACAGGCTCTCCGTGCTTCTTCAGAAATGAAAACGCACAGCATTGGTAGTCCTTAGTAGGTTTCGATGCCATAGGGAAAAACAATTTAGAATTCTCCCCATAAACAAATAATGCTCTCCTGCTCGTCACTGGGGAGCACATATATCACTCATTGGGGCACTTTGTATAGCGGAGTTCTATCCGTGAAACACGAACGTTTCACTCTCGTAAGCAAAGGCCCTCTAAGGAAAGGAACACAAATCAAGGGGAAAAGGGGGAATGAGGTATTACAGCAGGCAGCAAAGAAGAATACTAGTCATAGCAATGAGATAACACTGCAGCACACATTTGGCACACACTTCACCAAGGAAGATGCCTATTCACTACAGGCCTAGGAGAGGCTATTCCCACCAGCAATCCACAGTGCAATAGTTTTCCCAGGACAGGAAAAGCTGTAAAGAAACAATAACAAAGAATTCTCCCGGGGCACACACAACGCTTTCCCACCAGTAACTGTGAATGTCTGAGATCACGCATTGTGGCCCAGTGGAGTTGATCTTTCCTGAATGTGAAAGGCTGACGAGACGCACAGCCAAAGCAGTCACCATGGAGAGCGTAATATACATGAAGGAGAACAAGTGACAATCAGGAAGTACAGCATGCCCCAATGCCTTAGAGGACTCAACGCCAGTAAATGACAGGGCAGCACACTTTTCACACAGCATTTTCCAAGGGAGATTCGCATTCAAAACAAGCACGACGAAGGCAGACAGCTCTTTTTCGTCAATGCGATTGGCGGAGCAATTGTGTTTCCTACAACACAAAAATTTGAAAAGGAGAAAGATTTCAGAATGCACCCAGTGAATTCACAAAGTCATGCATTCGTACTCTACTGTGGAGTTCCCATAGCCCACCAGGAGGCACCACTGAGCTGCACTTTCCCATACGTGACCGATTAAAGTCTTCCTAGGTCAAACAGAAGAACTCTGCAGAGCATAACTGAAAATGAGAAGACGACTGTGAGACTCATGTATTGGAGCATGCACCAAGTTAGAATAACATTGATATCCCTGAAAGAGCGCAGCACACAGTTGAAGACCCGTGTGTCTTCACTCAATACCCAAGAAAGATGCACCCTCACAACAAGCCTAACACAGGCCATCTGCGCTTATTCAGCAAGGCAAAAGGGAGAATGACTGCATTTCGCAGCATAGGGAAACGGCAACGGGAGAAACTTCATAGTATTCAAAACGAAAGCAAGTACTTCTTTTCTACAAGTGAGTGTGTAGCACTCATTTTTCTCAATGTGTGGCACAATTTACATGCTCATTCCAAAAGGTGAAGTATTGACATATCGCTCTGCTATGATAAATCAAGCTGTACCTTGAGAATCATTTATTTCACCGTATACCCACCAAGAAGAAAACTACCAGCAAATGAAAACCAACGCAGTAGACCTTTGACATGGCGTTTCCCAAGCTGAAAACACACCCACAACGAGGGAGAGAAGCCTGTCAGCTCTTACTCATGAATGCCAATGGAGGAGCAACTGCTTTGGTTGGAAGAGGGACAGGTAAAATCCAAAACATTGTAGAATTCAATAGGTGAACCAATAATGCTTTCCCGAAAGTAACAGTGAATCGCTCATTTCACTCAGGGTGGCACCATCGTGTTGCGCATTCTTATACAGGAAACATTGCATACAGCTCTGCTAGGCATATGCACTCAGTGTAGTATGATGTACGTTGAAGAGAAACAGGGAGAATCAGGTATCACACCAAAGACACAGCCAGTATAATCGTTGTTGCCCCATTCAGTGACGTGCAGTTTTGAGGAATGTCTCCCATGGAAGACTCTTATTTTCCGGAAACGAAACAGAGGCTCTCGGGCCTTGTTGTCAAATGAATCCGCAGAGCCATTGTATTCGGTATTTGATGCCCGTGTAAACAGAGGAAACTTTTCAGCATTCACCGGTGAATGAAGCCTGCTTGGTGACCATTGGCTGTGGAGATCTGGTTCCAGTGAGGGCAGCACGTGAGGTTGCACTCTGGTCACCCAACGCTCCCTGACTCCTATAGTGTATACACAGGGACGCTCTGAGAATCAGGGATGAGAGCGTGCACAAAGCCAGCTTAATACAGACTGCCAATGAATAGCAGTGCAGCGCACGCTTGGATAGCCTGTCCCCAGGAAGTCCCCCCGTCACCACCAGTTTAACACAGGCTCTCCGTGCTTCTTCAGAAATGAAAACAGCACAGCATTGGTAGTCCTTATTAGGTTTCGATGCCATAGGGCAACACAATTTAGAATTCTCCCCATAAACAAATAATGCTCTCCTGCTCGTCACTGGGGAGCACTTATATCACTCATTGGGGCACTATGTATCGCAGAGTTCTATCCGTGAAACACGGACGTTTCACTCTCGTAAGCAAAGGCCCTCTACGGGAAGGAACACAAATCAAGGGAAAAGAGTGAGAATGAGGTATTACAGCAGGCAGCAATGAAGAATACTAGTCATAGCAATGAGATAACACTGCGGCACACATTTGGCACACACTTCACCAAGGAAGATGCCTATTCACTACAGGCCTAGAAGAGGCTATTCCCAACAGCAATCCACAGTGCAATTGTTTTCCCAGGACAGGAAAAGGTATAAAGAAACAATAATACAGAATTCTCCCGGGGCACACATAACGCTTTCCCACCAGTAACTGTGAATGTCTGAGATCACGCATTGTGGCCCAGTGGAGTTGAGCTTTCCTGAATGTGAAAGGCTGACGAGACGCACAGCCAAAGCAGTCACCATGGAGAGGGTAATATACATGAATGGGAACAAGTGACAATCAGGAACTAACCATGCACCAATGCCTTAGAGTACTCAATGCCAGTAAAGGACAGGGCAGCACACTTTTCACACAGCATTTTCCAAGGGAGATTCGCATTCAAAACAAGCACAAGGAAGGCAGAAAAGCTCTTTTTCGTCAATGCGATTGGCGGAGCAATTGTGTTTCTTACAACACAAAAATTTGAAAAGGAGAAAGATTTCAGAATGCACACAGTGAATTCACCAAGTCATGAATTCGTACTCTACTGTGGAGTTTCCATGGCCCACCGGGTGGCACCACTGAGCTGCACTTTCCCATAGGTGACCGATTAAAGTCTTCCTAGGTCAAACAGAAGAACTCTGCAGAGCATAACTGAAAATGAGAAGACGACTGTGAGACTCATGTATTGGAGCATGCAGAAAGTTAGAATAACATTGATATCCCTGAAAGAGTGCAGCACACAGTTGAAGACCCGTCTCCCAAGAAAGATGCACCCTCACAACAAGCCTAACACAGGCCGTCTGCGCTTATTCAGCAAGGCAAACGGGAGAATGACTGCATTTCCCAGCATAGGGAAACGGCAACGGGAAAAACTTCATAGTATTCAAAACGAAAGCAAGTACTGCTTTTCTACAAGTGAGTGTGTAGCACTCATTTTACTCAGTGTGTGGCACAATTTACATGCTCATTCCAAAATGTGAAGTATTGACATATGGCTCTGCTATGATAAATCAAGCTGTACCTTGAGAATCATTTATTACACCATACACCAAGCAAGAAGAAAACTACCAGCAAATACAAACCAACGCAGTAGACCTTTGCCATGGCGTTTCCCAAGCTGATACACACTCATAACGAGGGAGCGAAGCCTGTCAGCTCTTACTCATACATGCCAACGGAGGAGCAACTGCTTTGGATGGAAGAGGAACAGGTAAAATCAAAAACATTGTAGAATTCAATAGGTGAACCAAATAATGCTTTCCCAAAAGTAACAGTGAATCGGTCATTTCACTCAGGGTGGCGCCATCGTGTTGGCATTCATATACAGGAAACATTTCATACAGCTCTGCTAGGCATATGCACTCAGTGTAGTATGATGTACGTTGAAGAGAAACAGGGAGAATCAGGTATCACACCAAAGACACAGCCAGTATAAACGTTGTTGCCCCATTCAGTGACGTGCAGTTTTGAGGAATGCCTCCCATGGAAGACTCTTATTTTCCGGAAACAAAACAGAGGCTCTCGGGCTTGTTGGCAAATGAACCCGCAGAGCCATTGTATTCGCCATTAGATGCCCGTGTAAACACAGGAAACTTTTCAGCATTCACCGGTGAATGAAGCCTGCTTGTTCTCCAATGGCTGTGGAGACCTGGTTCCAGTCAGGGCTGCACGTGAAGTTGCACTCTGCTCACCAAACGGTCCCTGACTACTACAGCGGATACACAGGGACGCTCTGAGAATCAGGGATGAGAGCATGCACAAAGCCAGCTTAATACAGACTGCCAATGAATAGCAGTGCAGCGCACGCTTGGATAGCCTGTCCCCAGGAAGTCCCACCGTCACCACCAGTTTCACACAGGCTCTCCGTGCTTCTTCAGCAATGAAAACGGCACAGCATTTGTAGTCCTTACTAGGTTTCGTTGCCATAGGGAAAAACAATTTAGAATTCTCCCCATAAACAAATAATGCTCTCCTGCTCGTCACTGGGGAGCACTTATATCACTCATTGGGGCACTTTGTATCGCAGAGTTCTATCCGTGAAACACGCACGTTTCACTCTCGTAAGCAAAGGCCCTCCAAGGGAAGGATCACAAATCAAGGGGAAAGAGTGAGAATGAGGTATTACAGCAGGCAGCAATGAAGAATACTAGTCATAGCAATGAGATAACACTGCGGCACACATTTGGCACACACTTCACCAAGGAAGATGCCTATTCACTGCAGGCCTAGGAGAGGCTATTCCCAACAGCAATCCACAGTGCAATTGTTTTCCCAGGACAGGAAAAGCTATAAAGAAAGTATAACAAAGAATTCTCCCGGGGCACACACAACGCTTTCCCACCAGTAACTGTGAATGTCTGAGATCACGCATTGTGGCTCAGTGGAGTTGAGCTTTCCTGAATGTGAAAGGCTGACGAGACGCACAGCCAAAGCAGTCGCCATGGAGATCGTAATATACATGACTGGGAACAAGTGACAATCAGGAACTACACCATGCACCAATGCCTTAGAGGACTCACGGCCAGTAAATGACAGGGCAGCACACTTTTTACAAAGCATTTTCCAAGGGAGATTCGCATTCAAAACAAGCACAAGGAAGGCAGACAGCTCTTTTTCGTCAATGCGATTGGCGGATCCATTGTGTTTCCTACAACACAAAAATTTGAAAAGGAGAAAGATTTCAGAATGCACCCAGTAAATTCACCGAGTCATGCATTCTTACTCTACTGTGGAGTTCCCATGGCCCACCGGGTGGCACCACTGAGCTGCACTTTCCCATACGTGACCGATTAAAGTCTTCCTAGGTCAAACAGAAGAACTCTGCAGAGCATAACTGAAAATGAGAAGACGACTGTGAGACTCATTTATTGGAGCATGCACCAAGTTAGAATAACATTGATAACCGTGAAAGAGTGCAGCCACAGTTCAAGACCCGTCTCCCAAGAAAGATGCACCCTCACAACAAGCCTAACACAGGCCGTCTGCGCTTATTCAGCAAGGTAAAAGGGAGAATGACTGCATTTCGTAGCATAGGGAAACGGCAACGGGAAAAACTTCACAGTATTCAAAACGAAAGCAAGTACTGCTTTTCTACAAGTGAGTGTGTAGCACTCATTTTTCTCAATGTGTGGCACAATTTACATGCTCATTCCGAAATGTGAAGTATTGGCATATCGCTCTGCTATGATAAATCAAGCTGTACCTTGAGAATCATTTATTACACCGTACACCCAGCAAGAAGAAAACTACCAGCAAATAAAAACCAACGCAGTAGACCTTTGACATGGCGTTTCCCAAGCTGATACACACTCACAACGAGGGAGCGAGGCCTGTCAGCTCTTACTCATACTTGCCAACGGAGGAGCAACTGCTTTGGATGGAAGAGGAACAGGTAAAATCAAAAACATTGTAGAATTCAATAGGTGAACCAATAATGCTTACCCAAAAGTAACAGTGAATCGGTCATTTCACTCAGGGAGGCACCATCATGTTGGCATTCTTATACAGGAAACATTTCATACAGCTCTGCTAGGCATATGCACTCAGTGTAGTATGATGTACGTTGAAGAGAAACGGAGAGAATCAGGTATCACACCAAAGACACAGCCAGTATAATCGTTGTTGCCCCATTCAGTGACGTGCAGTTTTGAGGAATGTCTCCCATGGAAGACTCTTATTTTCCGGAAACGAAACAGAGGCTCTCAGGCCTTTTTGGCAAATGAACCCGCAGAGCCATTGTATTCGGCATTAGATGCCCATTTAAACAGAGGAAACTTTTCTGCATTCCCCGGTGAATGAAGCCTGCTTGGTCACCAATGGCTGTGGAGACCTGGTTCCAGTCTGGGCTGCACGTGAAGTTGCAATCTGCTCACCAAACGGTCCCTGACTACTATAGTGTATACACAGGGACGCTCTGAATATCAGGGATGAGAGCGTGCACAAAGCCAGCTTAATACAGACTGCCAATGAATAGCAGTGCAGCGCACGCTTGGATAGCCTGTCCCCAGGAAGTCCCACCGTCACCACCAGTTTAACACAGGCTCTCCGTGCTTCTTCAGAAATGAAAACGTCACAGCATTGGTAGTCCTTAGTAGGTTTCGATGCCATAGGGAAAAACAATTTAGAATTCTCCCCATAAACAAATAATGCTCTCCTGCTCGTCACTGGGGAGCACATATATCACTCATTGGGGCACTTTGTATAGCGGAGTTCTATCCGTGAAACACGAACGTTTCACTCTCGTAAGCAAAGGCCCTCTAAGGAAAGGAACACAAATCAAGGGGAAACAGTGGGAATGAGGTATTACAGCAGGCAGCAAAGAAGAATACTAGTCATAGCAATGAGATAACACTGCAGCACACATTTGGCACACACTTCACCAAGGAAGATGCCTATTCACTACAGGCCTAGGAGAGGCTATTCCCACCAGCAATCCACAGTGCAATAGTTTTCCCAGGACAGGAAAAGCTGTAAAGAAACAATAACAAAGAATTCTCCCGGGGCACACACAACGCTTTCCCACCAGTAACTGTGAATGTCTGAGATCACGCATTGTGGCCCAGTGGAGTTGATCTTTCCTGAATGTGAAAGGCTGACGAGACGCACAGCCAAAGCAGTCACCATGGAGAGCGTAATATACATGAAGGAGAACAAGTGACAATCAGGAAGTACAGCATGCCCCAATGCCTTAGAGGACTCAACGCCAGTAAATGACAGGGCAGCACACTTTTCACACAGCATTTTCCAAGGGAGATTCGCATTCAAAACAAGCACGACGAAGGCAGACAGCTCTTTTTCGTCAATGCGATTGGCGGAGCAATTGTGTTTCCTACAACACAAAAATTTGAAAAGGAGAAAGATTTCAGAATGCACCCAGTGAATTCACAAAGTCATGCATTCGTACTCTACTGTGGAGTTCCCATAGCCCACCAGGAGGCACCACTGAGCTGCACTTTCCCATACGTGACCGATTAAAGTCTTCCTAGGTCAAACAGAAGAACTCTGCAGAGCATAACTGAAAATGAGAAGACGACTGTGAGACTCATGTATTGGAGCATGCACCAAGTTAGAATAACATTGATATCCCTGAAAGAGCGCAGCACACAGTTGAAGACCCGTGTGTCTTCACTCAATACCCAAGAAAGATGCACCCTCACAACAAGCCTAACACAGGCCATCTGCGCTTATTCAGCAAGGCAAAAGGGAGAATGACTGCATTTCGCAGCATAGGGAAACGGCAACGGGAGAAACTTCATAGTATTCAAAACGAAAGCAAGTACTTCTTTTCTACAAGTGAGTGTGTAGCACTCATTTTTCTCAATGTGTGGCACAATTTACATGCTCATTCCAAAAGGTGAAGTATTGACATATCGCTCTGCTATGATAAATCAAGCTGTACCTTGAGAATCATTTATTTCACCGTATACCCACCAAGAAGAAAACTACCAGCAAATGAAAACCAACGCAGTAGACCTTTGACATGGCGTTTCCCAAGCTGACACACACCCACAACGAGGGAGAGAAGCCTGTCAGCTCTTACTCATGAATGCCAATGGAGGAGCAACTGCTTTGGTTGGAAGAGGGACAGGTAAAATCCAAAACATTGTAGAATTCAATAGGTGAACCAATAATGCTTTCCCGAAAGTAACAGTGAATCGCTCATTTCACTCAGGGTGGCACCATCGTGTTGCGCATTCTTATACAGGAAACATTGCATACAGCTCTGCTAGGCATATGCACTCAGTGTAGTATGATGTACGTTGAAGAGAAACAGGGAGAATCAGGTATCACACCAAAGACACAGCCAGTATAATCGTTGTTGCCCCATTCAGTGACGTGCAGTTTTGAGGAATGTCTCCCATGGAAGACTCTTATTTTCCGGAAACGAAACAGAGGCTCTCGGGCCTTGTTGTCAAATGAATCCGCAGAGCCATTGTATTCGGTATTTGATGCCCGTGTAAACAGAGGAAACTTTTCAGCATTCACCGGTGAATGAAGCCTGCTTGGTGCCCAAATTGGCTGTGGAGATCTGGTACCAGTGAGGGCAGCACGTGAGGTTGCACTCTGGTCACCCAACGCTCCCTGACTCCTATAGTGTATACACAGGGACGCTCTGAGAATCAGGGATGAGAGCGTGCACAAAGCCAGCTTAATACAGACTGCCAATGAATAGCAGTGCAGCGCACGCTTGGATAGCCTGTCCCCAGGAAGTCCCCCCGTCACCACCAGTTTAACACAGGCTCTCCGTGCTTCTTCAGAAATGAAAACAGCACAGCATTGGTAGTCCTTATTAGGTTTCGATGCCATAGGGCAACACAATTTAGAATTCTCCCCATAAACAAATAATGCTCTCCTGCTCGTCACTGGGGAGCACTTATATCACTCATTGGGGCACTATGTATCGCAGAGTTCTATCCGTGAAACACGGACGTTTCACTCTCGTAAGCAAAGGCCCTCTACGGGAAGGAACACAAATCAAGGGAAAAGAGTGAGAATGAGGTATTACAGCAGGCAGCAATGAAGAATACTAGTCATAGCAATGAGATAACACTGCGGCACACATTTGGCACACACTTCACCAAGGAAGATGCCTATTCACTACAGGCCTAGAAGAGGCTATTCCCAACAGCAATCCACAGTGCAATTGTTTTCCCAGGACAGGAAAAGGTATAAAGAAACAATAATACAGAATTCTCCCGGGGCACACATAACGCTTTCCCACCAGTAACTGTGAATGTCTGAGATCACGCATTGTGGCCCAGTGGAGTTGAGCTTTCCTGAATGTGAAAGGCTGACGAGACGCACAGCCAAAGCAGTCACCATGGAGAGGGTAATATACATGAATGGGAACAAGTGACAATCAGGAACTAACCATGCACCAATGCCTTAGAGTACTCAATGCCAGTAAAGGACAGGGCAGCACACTTTTCACACAGCATTTTCCAAGGGAGATTCGCATTCAAAACAAGCACAAGGAAGGCAGACAACTCTTTTTCGTCAATGCGATTGGCGGAGCAATTGTGTTTCTTACAACACAAAAATTTGAAAAGGAGAAAGATTTCAGAATGCACACAGTGAATTCACCAAGTCATGAATTCGTACTCTACTGTGGAGTTTCCATGGCCCACCGGGTGGCACCACTGAGCAGCACTTTCCCATAGGTGACCGATTAAAGTCTTCCTAGGTCAAACAGAAGAACTCTGCAGAGGATAACTGAAAATGAGAAGACGACTGTGAGACTCATGTATTGGAGCATGCAGAAAGTTAGAATAACATTGATATCCCTGAAAGAGTGCAGCACACAGTTGAAGACCCGTCTCCCAAGAAAGATGCACCCTCACAACAAGCCTAACACAGGCCGTCTGCGCTTATTCAGCAAGGCAAACGGGAGAATGACTGCATTTCCCAGCATAGGGAAACGGCAACGGGAAAAACTTCATAGTATTCAAAACGAAAGCAAGTACTGCTTTTCTGCAAGTGAGTGTGTAGCACTCATTTTACTCAGTGTGTGGCACAATTTACATGCTCATTCCAAAATGTGAAGTATTGACATATGGCTCTGCTATGATAAATCAAGCTGTACCTTGAGAATCATTTATTACACCATACACCAAGCAAGAAGAAAACTACCAGCAAATACAAACCAACGCAGTAGACCTTTGCCATGGCGTTTCCCAAGCTGATACACACTCATAACGAGGGAGCGAAGCCTGTCAGCTCTTACTCATACATGCCAACGGAGGAGCAACTGCTTTGGATGGAAGAGGAACAGGTAAAATCAAAAACATTGTAGAATTCAATAGGTGAAAATAATGCTTTCCCAAAAGTAACAGTGAATCGGTCATTTCACTCAGGGTGGCGCCATCGTGTTGGCATTCATATACAGGAAACATTTCATACAGCTCTGCTAGGCATATGCACTCAGTGTAGTATGATGTACGTTGAAGAGAAACAGGGAGAATCAGGTATCACACCAAAGACACAGCCAGTATAAACGTTGTTGCCCCATTCAGTGACGTGCAGTTTTGAGGAATGCCTCCCATGGAAGACTCTTATTTTCCGGAAACAAAACAGAGGCTCTCGGGCATTGTTGGCAAATGAACCCGCAGAGCCATTGTATTCCCCATTAGATCCCCGTGTAAACACAGGAAACTTTTCAGCATTCACCGGTGAATGAAGCCTGCTTGTTCTCCAATGGCTGTGGAGACCTGGTTCCAGTCAGGGCTGCACGTGAAGTTGCACTCTGCTCACCAAACGGTCCCTGACTACTACAGCGGATACACAGGGACGCTCTGAGAATCAGGGATGAGAGCATGCACAAAGCCAGCTTAATACAGACTGCCAATGAATAGCAGTGCAGCGCACGCTTGGATAGCCTGTCCCCAGGAAGTCCCACCGTCACCACCAGTTTCACACAGGCTCTCCGTGCTTCTTCAGCAATGAAAACGGCACAGCATTTGTAGTCCTTACTAGGTTTCGTTGCCATAGGGAAAAACAATTTAGAATTCTCCCCATAAACAAATAATGCTCTCCTGCTCGTCACTGGGGAGCACTTATATCACTCATTGGGGCACTTTGTATCGCAGAGTTCTATCCGTGAAACACGCACGTTTCACTCTCGTAAGCAAAGGCCCTCCAAGGGAAGGATCACAAATCAAGGGGAAAGAGTGAGAATGAGGTATTACAGCAGGCAGCAATGAAGAATACTAGTCATAGCAATGAGATAACACTGCGGCACACATTTGGCACACACTTCACCAAGGAAGATGCCTATTCACTGCAGGCCTAGGAGAGGCTATTCCCAACAGCAATCCACAGTGCAATTGTTTTCCCAGGACAGGAAAAGCTATAAAGAAAGTATAACAAAGAATTCTCCCGGGCACACACAACGCTTTCCCACCAGTAACTGTGAATGTCTGAGATCACGCATTGTGGCTCAGTGGAGTTGAGCTTTCCTGAATGTGAAAGGCTGACGAGACGCACAGCCAAAGCAGTCGCCATGGAGATCGTAATATACATGACTGGGAACAAGTGACAATCAGGAACTACACCATGCACCAATGCCTTAGAGGACTCACGGCCAGTATGCCCGTGTAAACACAGGAAACTTTTCAGCATTCACCGGTGAATGAAGCCTGCTTGTTCTCCAATGGCTGTGGAGACCTGGTTCCAGTCAGGGCTGCACGTGAAGTTGCACTCTGCTCACCAAACGGTCCCTGACTACTACAGCGGATACACAGGGACGCTCTGAGAATCAGGGATGAGAGCATGCACAAAGCCAGCTTAATACAGACTGCCAATGAATAGCAGTGCAGCGCACGCTTGGATAGCCTGTCCCAGGAAGTCCCACCGTCACCACCAGTTTCACACAGGCTCTCCGTGCTTCTTCAGCAATGAAAACGGCACAGCATTTGTAGTCCTTACTAGGTTTCGTTGCCATAGGGAAAAACAATTTAGAATTCTCCCATAAACAAATAATGCTCTCCTGCTCGTCACTGGGGAGCACTTATATCACTCATTGGGGCACTTTGTATCGCAGAGTTCTATCCGTGAAACACGCACGTTTCACTCTCGTAAGCAAAGGCCTCAAGGGAAGGATCACAAATCAAGGGGAAAGAGTGAGAATGAGGTATTACAGCAGGCAGCAATGAAGAATACTAGTCATAGCAATGAGATAACACTGCGCACACATTTGGCACACACTTCACCAAGGAAGATGCCTATTCACTGCAGGCCTAGGAGAGGCTATTCCCAACAGCAATCCACAGTGCAATTGTTTTCCAGGACAGGAAAAGCTATAAAGAAAGTATAACAAAGAATTCTCCCGGGCACACACAACGCTTTCCCACCAGTAACTGTGAATGTCTGAGATCACGCATTGTGGCTCAGTGGAGTTGAGCTTTCCTGAATGTGAAAGGCTGACGAGACGCACAGCCAAAGCAGTCGCCATGGAGATCGTAATATACATGACTGGGAACAAGTGACAATCAGGAACTACACCATGCACCAATGCCTTAGAGGACTCACGCCAGTAAATGACAGGGCAGCACACTTTTACAAAGCATTTTCCAAGGGAGATTCGCATTCAAAACAAGCACAAGGAAGGCAGACAGCTCTTTTTCGTCAATGCGATTGGCGGATCATTGTGTTTCCTACAACACAAAATTTGAAAAGGAGAAAGATTTCAGAATGCACCCAGTAAATTCACCGAGTCATGCATTCTTACTCTACTGTGGAGTTCCCATGGCCCACCGGGTGCACCACTGAGCTGCACTTTCCCATACGTGACCGATTAAAGTCTTCCTAGGTCAAACAGAAGAACTCTGCAGAGCATAACTGAAAATGAGAAGACGACTGTGAGACTCATGTATTGGAGCATGCACCAAGTTAGAATAACATTGATAACCGTGAAAGAGTGCAGCCCACAGTTCAAGACCCGTCTCCCAAGAAAGATGCACCCTCACAACAAGCCTAACACAGGCCGTCTGCGCTTATTCAGCAAGGTAAAAGGGAGAATGACTGCATTTCGAGCATAGGGAAACGGCAACGGGAAAAACTTCACAGTATTCAAAACGAAAGCAAGTACTGCTTTTCTACAAGTGAGTGTGTAGCACTCATTTTTCTCAATGTGTGGCACAATTTACATGCTCATTCCAAATTGAAGTATTGGCATATCGCTCTGCTATGATAAATCAAGCTGTACCTTGAGAATCATTTATTACACCGTACACCCAGCAAGAAGAAAACTACCAGCAAATAAAAACCAACGCAGTAGACCTTTGACATGGCGTTTCCCAAGCTGATACACACTCACAACGAGGGAGCGAGGCCTGTCAGCTCTTACTCATACTTGCCAACGGAGGAGCAACTGCTTTGGATGGAAGAGGAACAGGTAAAATCAAAAACATTGTAGAATTCAATAGGTGAACCAATAATGCTTACCCAAAAGTAACAGTGAATCGGTCATTTCACTCAGGGAGGCACCATCATGTTGGCATTCTTATACAGGAAACATTTCATACAGCTCTGCTAGGCATATGCACTCAGTGTAGTATGATGTACGTTGAAGAGAAACGGAGAGAATCAGGTATCACACCAAAGACACAGCCAGTATAATCGTTGTTGCCCCATTCAGTGACGTGCAGTTTTGAGGAATGTCTCCCATGGAAGACTCTTATTTTCCGGAAACGAAACAGAGGCTCTCAGGCCTTTTTGGCAAATGAACCCGCAGAGCCATTGTATTCGGCATTAGATGCCCATTTAAACAGAGGAAACTTTTCTGCATTCCCGGAATGAAGCCTGCTTGGTCACCAATGGCTGTGGAGACCTGGTTCCAGTCTGGGCTGCACGTGAAGTTGCAATCTGCTCACCAAACGGTCCCTGACTACTATAGTGTATACACAGGGACGCTCTGAATATCAGGGATGAGAGCGTGCACAAAGCCAGCTTAATACAGACTGCCAATGAATAGCAGTGCAGCGCACGCTTGGATAGCCTGTCCCCAGGAAGTCCCACCGTCACCACCAGTTTAACACAGGCTCTCCGTGCTTCTTCAGAAATGAAAACGTCACAGCATTGGTAGTCCTTAGTAGGTTTCGATGCCATAGGGAAAAACAATTTAGAATTCTCCCATAAACAAATAATGCTCTCCTGCTCGTCACTGGGGAGCACATATATCACTCATTGGGGCACTTTGTATCCGATTCTATCCGTGAAACACGAACGTTTCACTCTCGTAAGCAAAGGCCCTCTAAGGAAAGGAACACAAATCAAGGGGAAACAGTGGGAATGAGGTATTACAGCAGGCAGCAAAGAAGAATACTAGTCATAGCAATGAGATAACACTGCAGCACACATTTGGCACACACTTCACCAAGGAAGATGCCTATTCACTACAGGCCTAGGAGAGGCTATTCCACCAGCAATCCACAGTGCAATAGTTTTCCCAGGACAGGAAAAGCTGTAAAGAAACAATAACAAAGAATTCTCCCGGGGCACACACAACGCTTTCCCACCAGTAACTGTGAATGTCTGAGATCACGCATTGTGGCCCAGTGGAGTTGATCTTTCCTGAATGTGAAAGGCTGACGAGACGCACAGCCAAAGCAGTCACCATGGAGAGCGTAATATACATGAAGGAGAACAAGTGACAATCAGGAAGTACAGCATGCCCCAATGCCTTAGAGGACTCAACGCCAGTAAATGACAGGGCAGCACACTTTTCACACAGCATTTTCCAAGGGAGATTCGCATTCAAAACAAGCACGACGAAGGCAGACAGCTCTTTTTCGTCAATGCGATTGGCGGAGCAATTGTGTTTCCTACAACACAAAAATTTGAAAAGGAGAAAGATTTCAGAATGCACCAGTGAATTCACAAAGTCATGCATTCGTACTCTACTGTGGAGTTCCCATAGCCCACCAGGAGGCACCACTGAGCTGCACTTTCCCATACGTGACCGATTAAAGTCTTCCTAGGTCAAACAGAAGAACTCTGCAGAGCATAACTGAAAATGAGAAGACGACTGTGAGACTCATGTATTGGAGCATGCACCAAGTT
Source organism: Cephalopachus bancanus (assembly GCA_027257055.1). Classification (NCBI taxonomy): domain Eukaryota; kingdom Metazoa; phylum Chordata; class Mammalia; order Primates; family Tarsiidae; genus Cephalopachus; species Cephalopachus bancanus. The sequence continues at coordinate 16,308 of JAPVLO010002358.1, read as the reverse complement.
AGAATAACATTGATATCCTGAAAGAGCGCAGCACACAGTTGAAGACCCGTGTGTCTTCACTCAATACCCAAGAAAGATGCACCCTCACAACAAGCCTAACACAGGCCATCTGCGCTTATTCAGCAAGGCAAAAGGGAGAATGACTGCATTTCGCAGCATAGGGAAACGGCAACGGGAGAAACTTCATAGTATTCAAAACGAAAGCAAGTACTGCTTTTCTACAAGTGAGTGTGTAGCACTCATTTTTCTCAATGTGTGGCACAATTTACATGCTCATTCCAAAAGGTGAAGTATTGACATATCGCTCTGCTATGATAAATCAAGCTGTACCTTGAGAATCATTTATTTCACCGTATACCCACCAAGAAGAAAACTACCAGCAAATGAAAACCAACGCAGTAGACCTTTGACATGGCGTTTCCCAAGCTGAACACACCACAACGAGGGAGAGAAGCCTGTCAGCTCTTACTCATGAATGCCAATGGAGGAGCAACTGCTTTGGTTGGAAGAGGACAGGTAAAATCCAAAACATTGTAGAATTCAATAGGTGAACCAATAATGCTTTCCGAAAGTAACAGTGAATCGCTCATTTCACTCAGGGTGGCACCATCGTGTTGCGCATTCTTATACAGGAAACATTGCATACAGCTCTGCTAGGCATATGCACTCAGTGTAGTATGATGTACGTTGAAGAGAAACAGGAGAATCAGGTATCACACCAAAGACACAGCCAGTATAATCGTTGTTGCCCCATTCAGTGACGTGCAGTTTTGAGGAATGTCTCCCATGGAAGACTCTTATTTTCCGGAAACGAAACAGAGGCTCTCGGGCCTTGTTGTCAAATGAATCCGCAGAGCCATTGTATTCGGTATTTGATGCCGTGTAAACAGAGGAAACTTTTCAGCATTCACCGGTGAATGAAGCCTGCTTGGTGCCCAAATGGCTGTGGAGATCTGGTACCAGTGAGGGCAGCACGTGAGGTTGCACTCTGGTCACCCAACGCTCCCTGACTCCTATAGTGTATACACAGGGACGCTCTGAGAATCAGGGATGAGAGCGTGCACAAACAGCTTAATACAGACTGCCAATGAATAGCAGTGCAGCGCACGCTTGGATAGCCTGTCCCAGGAAGTCCCCCGTCACCACCAGTTTAACACAGGCTCTCCGTGCTTCTTCAGAAATGAAAACAGCACAGCATTGGTAGTCCTTATTAGGTTTCGATGCCATAGGGCAACACAATTTAGAATTCTCCCCATAAACAAATAATGCTCTCCTGCTCGTCACTGGGGAGCACTTATATCACTCATTGGGGCACTATGTATCGCAGAGTTCTATCCGTGAAACACGGACGTTTCACTCTCGTAAGCAAAGGCCCTCTACGGGAAGGAACACAAATCAAGGGAAAGAGTGAGAATGAGGTATTACAGCAGGCAGCAATGAAGAATACTAGTCATAGCAATGAGATAACACTGCGGCACACATTTGGCACACACTTCACCAAGGAAGATGCCTATTCACTACAGGCCTAGAAGAGGCTATTCCCAACAGCAATCCACAGTGCAATTGTTTTCCCAGGACAGGAAAAGGTATAAAGAAACAATAATACAGAATTCTCCCGGGCCACATAACGCTTTCCCACCAGTAACTGTGAATGTCTGAGATCACGCATTGTGGCCCAGTGGAGTTGAGCTTTCCTGAATGTGAAAGGCTGACGAGACGCACAGCCAAAGCAGTCACCATGGAGAGGGTAATATACATGAATGGGAACAAGTGACAATCAGGAACTAACCATGCACCAATGCCTTAGAGTACTCAATGCCAGTAAAGGACAGGCAGCACACTTTTCACACAGCATTTTCCAAGGGAGATTCGCATTCAAACAAGCACAAGGAAGGCAGACACTCTTTTTCGTCAATGCGATTGGCGGAGCAATTGTGTTTCTTACAACACAAAATTTGAAAAGGAGAAAGATTTCAGAATGCACACAGTGAATTCACCAAGTCATGAATTCGTACTCTACTGTGGAGTTTCCATGGCCACCGGGTGGCACCACTGAGCGCACTTTCCCATAGGTGACCGATTAAAGTCTTCCTAGGTCAAACAGAAGAACTCTGCAGAGGATAACTGAAAATGAGAAGACGACTGTGAGACTCATGTATTGGAGCATGCAGAAAGTTAGAATAACATTGATATCCCTGAAAGAGTGCAGCACACAGTTGAAGACCCGTCTCCCAAGAAAGATGCACCCTCACAACAAGCCTAACACAGGCCGTCTGCGCTTATTCAGCAAGGCAAACGGGAGAATGACTGCATTCCCCAGCATAGGGAAACGGCAACGGGAAAAACTTCATAGTATTCAAAACGAAAGCAAGTACTGCTTTTCTGCAAGTGAGTGTGTAGCACTCATTTTACTCAGTGTGTGGCACAATTTACATGCTCATTCCAAAATGTGAAGTATTGACATATGGCTCTGCTATGATAAATCAAGCTGTACCTTGAGAATCATTTATTACACCATACCAAGCAAGAAGAAAACTACCAGCAAATACAAACCAACCTAACCTTTGCCATGGCGTTTCCCAAGCTGATACACACTCATAACGAGGGAGCGAAGCCTGTCAGCTCTTACTCATACATGCCAACGGAGGAGCAACTGCTTTGGATGGAAGAGGAACAGGTAAAATCAAAAACATTGTAGAATTCAATAGGTGAACATAATGCTTTCCCAAAAGTAACAGTGAATCGGTCATTTCACTCAGGGTGGCGCCATCGTGGCATTCATATACAGGAAACATTTCATACAGCTCTGCTAGGCATATGCACTCAGTGTAGTATGATGTACGTTGAAGAGAAACAGGGAGAATCAGGTATCACACCAAAGACACAGCCAGTATAAACGTTTGCCCCATTCAGTGACGTGCAGTTTTGAGGAATGCCTCCCATGGAAGACTCTTATTTTCCGGAAACAAAACAGAGGCTCTCGGGCATTGTTGGCAAATGAACCGCAGAGCCATTGTATTCGCCATTAGATGCCCGTGTAAACACAGGAAACTTTTCAGCATTCACCGTGAATGAAGCCTGCTTGTTCTCCAATGGCTGTGGAGACCTGGTTCCAGTCAGGGCTGCACGTGAAGTTGCACTCTGCTCACCAACGGTCCTGACTACTACAGCGGATACACAGGGACGCTCTGAGAATCAGGGATGAGAGCATGCACAAAGCCAGCTTAATACAGACTGCCAATGAATAGCAGTGCAGCGCACGCTTGGATAGCCTGTCCCAGGAAGTCCCACCGTCACCACCAGTTTCACACAGGCTCTCCGTGCTTCTTCAGCAATGAAAACGGCACAGCATTTGTAGTCCTTACTAGGTTTCGTTGCCATGGGAAAAAATTTAGAATTCTCCCATAAACAAATAATGCTCTCCTGCTCGTCACTGGGAGCACTTATATCACTCATTGGGGCACTTTGTATCGCAGAGTTCTATCCGTGAAACACGCACGTTTCACTCTCGTAAGCAAAGGCCCTCCAGGGAAGGATCACAAATCAAGGGAAAGAGTGAGAATGAGGTATTACAGCAGGCAGCAATGAAGAATACTAGTCATAGCAATGAGATAACACTGCGGCACACATTTGGCACACACTTCACCAAGGAAGATGCCTATTCACTGCAGGCCTAGGAGAGGCTATTCCCAACAGCAATCCACAGTGCAATTGTTTTCCCAGGACAGGAAAAGCTATAAAGAAAGTATAACAAAGAATTCTCCCGGGGCACACACAACGCTTTCCCACCAGTAACTGTGAATGTCTGAGATCACGCATTGTGGCTCAGTGGAGTTGAGCTTTCCTGAATGTGAAAGGCTGACGAGACGCACAGCCAAAGCAGTCGCCATGGAGATCGTAATATACATGACTGGGAACAAGTGACAATCAGGAACTACACCATGCACCAATGCTAAAATACTCAGGAATACAGGCAGCAATTTTAAAGATTTCCGGGGAATGGGGCAAATTTTTAAAAGCAAAGGGGAGACGCTTCCGAAAAGGGAAAGGCGACATTTTTTCTCAAAGGGGGGAAAGGTTTTTAAAACCAAAAAATTTAAAAAGGAGAAAGTTTTCAAATCCCCCGTAAATTCCCAGCCCTTTTCCACTGGGATTCCCATACGGGGGGACCATAGCTCCTTTTCCCAACGGAATTAAAGTTTTCCTGGAAAAGAAGAACTTGAGACTAAAAAAAAGAGAAGACAGTAGATCATGTAGGAATGCACCAAGTTAAAAACTTTCCGGAAAGATGCACCACACAAGCCCCCCCCCAAAGGTCCCCCTAAAACAAGTAAAAGGGTTGCGCTTTTCAGCAAGGAAAAGGGAAAGGAATTTCCAGATAAAAGGGAAGGGGAAAAATTTCTTTTCAAAAAAAAGAATTTTTCTCAAGTGGGTTTACACTCTTTTTCCAATGTGGGAAATTTCATGCTCTTCCAAAATTAAGTTTGTACCTTGATATAAATAACGTACCGAGAAATTTAACAAACCCCCAGAAAGAAAAAAATCCCGCTAAAAACCAACCATAACCGACAGGTTTTCCCCAAGCTTACCACTCCAACGGGGGAGCACCCTTTTTTAAAGAACGGAACAATTTTGGGAGAAAAAAGGGAAAAAACAAAAATTTTAAATTAAAGGGTGAACCTAATTTCCCAAAAAGAACATAATGGCATTTATCGGGGACACCATCGTTTGGCATTCATCAGGAAAATTTTACGTTGAGGAAGAAGGGTTAGTATAACAAGAAAACGGGAAATCGGTTCCCCAAAGAACCCCAGTTAATTTGTTCCCCTTTAGGACTATTTTGGGAAGCCCCAGGAAGCCTTTTATTTTGGAAAAAAACAGGGGCTTCGGTTTTTTGGGGAAAAATCCCCCCAGAGATTTTTCGGCTTTTCCCTTTAAAAAGGGCTTTTCACATTCCCGGGAAGGGCCGTTTGGTCCCCAAGGTTGGGGAACCGGGTTCCACGGGTCCTAAATTCATTGTCCCCAAAGGCCCTGATACAAGTGATCACAGGGCGCTTAATACGGGGATGAAGCGTGCACGCCGCTTAAAAAGCTGCCAAGAATCAGGCACCAGTTAAGCCTGTCCCCGGGAATACCGTCCCCACCATTTAAACCAAGGTTCCCCGTGCCTTAGAAAAAAACCCCAAGATTTTCCCCTAATTTCTGCCTAGGGAAAAAAAATTTAAACCCCCCATAAAAAATTGTTCCGTCTACGGGGACACAATTCACTCGGGGGCAGCCTCAAAAGGAAACAAAAGCCCCTTGAAAAAAGGTTAAAAAAGGCACAAAAAGGGGGAAAAGTGGGAATGGGGTAACGCGGGCAAAAAAGGAAACTAAAAGAAGGGAATAACACGCAGAAATTTCACACATTCCCCAAGGAAAGTTTCCCAGGCCAGGAAGGCTTTAAAACAATACAGGAATTTTTCCCGGACAAAAAGCTTAAAAACATAACAAAAAATTTTCCCCCGGGGGCCAAAAGTTTCCCCCGAATGTGAAGCTGAGACACGCAGGGCCCATGGAGGATTTTCCTGAAGGAAAGGTGACAAGAAGAAAGCAGCCCAGGGGAAGGAAAACAGAAGGGAAAAAGGACAACAAAAACTCCCCAAGAGAGATCAACCCAAAAAGACAGGGCAGCACCTTTTCCCGTTTTTTCCAAGGGAGATTGTTAAAACAACACAAAAGGAAAGTTTTTTCGAATGCACGGGAATTTTTTCCACAAAAAAAAATTTTGAAAAAGGATTTCAAAGCCCCGGGAAACAAAATATGCATTCATCTACGTAGTTCCCTCCCCCCCCCCGGAACCCTGAGGCTTTTAACTAAATTTAAAGCCCTGGTAAACAAAGAATTGGAGCATAACAAAATAGAAACATTGAACCTGAGGGCAGCCCCAAAGTTGAAAACTTGATATCCCGAAAGAGGCACACACAGTTAAGCCCTTTTCCCAAAAAAGATGCCCCCCCAAAACAAGAAACGGCCCACGGATTCAAAAAAAAGGGGAGAATACTCTTTCCCAAAAGGGGAAAAGGGGGAAAAAATTTCATTTTAAAAAGGCAATACTGCTTTTCAAAGTGAGGTTGCCCCTTTTTTTCTCTTTTGGGGAAATTTTACTGTCTTAAAATAATATTACTATCCCCAGAAAATCAAGCTGACCGAGAACTTTATTTCCCGTTCCCAAGGAAAACCCACAAAGAAAAAAGCGTAGCCTTTTCAGGGGTTTCCCAAGGAAAAACCCCCCGGGGAAAGGGGGGCCGTATCAAAAAAAACCCAAGGGGACAATGTTTTTTGGGGAAAGGGGGACGGGAAAAAATCCCATTTAAATTAAAAGGTGCCCAAATTGTTTCCAAATAACAGGAACCTCTTTTCACTAGGTGGCACCATGTGTGTTTTTTAAAGGGAAACAGATCAGTTCACAAGACCGGGAGTATATGTTTTGGGGAAAAACAGGGAGTCGGGTTAAAAAGCCCCAGAAATCTTTTCCCCACAGGCGGCTTTTGGGGAAATGTTCCCAGGAAGCCTTTTTTTCCCAAAAAAAAGGAGGCCCGGGGTTTTTTCAAAAAACCCCAACCCTTTTAGGGTTTTTTTGAGCCCTAAAAACAGGGAAATTTTTCAGACCCCGGGTAAAGGCCTTTTGGTACCGGGGGGCCGGGTCCATAGGGACACGGAGGTTGATCGGAAACGTCCCACCCAAGGTTAAACGGGGACGCCAGAATCAGGGAGGAGCTGAAAAGCCGCAAAAGCCCTAAACAGTACCAGCTTGGTCCCTTCCCCGGGAAGCCCCCGCCCCACCATTTAAACAAGGTTCCCCGTTTTTTTCCAAAAAAAAAAAACCCCTTTTACCTTTTTAGGTTTCTGCCTAGGGAACACTTTAAATTTTCCCCCATAAACAAAAATCTTCCGTGACGGGGACCTTATTCACCAGGGGCCTAGAGCAATTCAGGAAAAGGAGTTTATTTAAGAAAAGGCCCCGGGGAAGGGAACACAAACAAGGGAAAATGGAATGGGAACACCACAAGAAAAATCTATCATAAAAGGTAAAGGGCCCAAATTTACACATTCCCCAAGGAAATTTTCCCAGGCCGAAAAGGTTTTAACAAATACGGGAATTTTTTTCCCGGACAAAAAGGTTAAAGAAACTAATCAAAATTTCCCGGGGCCCCTAAGTTTCCCCCGAATGTGAAGCTGAGACACGCAGGGCCCATGGAGGGTTTCCTGAATGGAAAGGTGACAAGACACCAAACATCCCTGGAGAAATTCAAAAAGGAAAAAGGACAATAAACAACCATCCCAAGAGATATCAACCAGAAAGGGAAAGGGGCAGCACCTTTTCCAAGCTTTTTCCGGGGAATTCCTTCAAAACAAAAAGGAAGGAAAAAATTTTTTCGAATGCACAAAATTGGTTTTCCCAAAAAAAAATTTTGAAAAAAAAAAGTTTCAAAGCCACGGCACCAAGCAAAATTCTATTACGTAGTTTCCACCCCACCGGGGACCCGACCCAAATTTTATAGGCCCGATTAAATCTTTATAAACAGAAGAATTAGAATAACTAAAAAAGGAAAGAGTGAGACCAGTTTGGGAGCCCCCAAAAGAAAATAACTTAACCCTAAAGGGCGCCCAATTGAAGCCCCAAAAAGATGCACCCCCCAAAACAAGAAACGGCCCGGATTCAAACAAAGGGGAGAATACTGCTTTCCCCAAAAGGGGAAAAGGGGGAAAAATTTCATTATTAAAAAGGCAATACTGCTTTTCAAAGTGAGGTTGCCCCTTTTTTCTCTTTTGGGGAAATTTTACTGTCTTAAAATTTAATATTACATACCGCAAAAATCAAGTTTACCGAGAATTTTTTTAAACCCTCCCAAGCGAAAAAACTCCAAAAAAAACCAAGCGTAGCCTTTTCCATTTTTCCCAACGAACAACTCTGGGGGAGGAACCGTATCACCATAATCCAAGGAAAATGTTTTTAAAAGGGAACAAAAAAATCCATTTAAATTAAAAGGTGCCAAATTGTTTCCCAAAATAACAGGAACTCTTTTCACTGGGGTGGCACCATCGTTTTGGATTCTTAAGGAAACAATCAGTTCACAAGACCGGGAGTATAGTTTTGGGGAAAAACAGGGAGTCGGGTTAAAAAGCCCCATTAAAACTTTTCCCCACAGGCGGCTTTTGGGAATGCCCCCAGGAAGCCTTTTTTTCCCGGAAAAAACGGGCCCGGGGCCTTTTGGAAAATAACCCGAGAGCCTTGTTTCCCAAACCCCCGTGAAACCGGTTTTTTTCAGTTCCCCGGTGAAGGCCTTTTGTTCCCAAGGCGGGGAACCGGTTCCACAGGGCGCCGGAATTGATTGCTCCCCAAAGGCCCGTATACGGGGGGAAAACGCCAGAATCAGGGAGGAAGCTGAAAAGCCGCAAAAAGTCCAAAGAAACAGTCACCAGCTTGGTCCCTTCCCCGGGAATACCGCCCCACCATTTTCCACAGGTTCCCCTGCCTTAGAAAAAACCCCAAGATTTTTCCTTTACTAGGTTTCTTGCCATGGGAAAACTTTAAATTCCCCCATAAAAAATTGTTCCGTCTACGGGGACACATTCACTCTTGGGGAAAACCCCAGGATCCAAACAGAGTTTATTGAAACAAAGGCCCCAAAAAGGGACCCCGGGGGAAAAAGAATGGGGTAACGCGGCACAATGGAAACATCAAGAAGGGAATCACTGCGGCAAATTTCACACATTCACCAAGGAAGATGCCTATTCACTGCAGGCCTAGGAGAGGCTATTCCCAACAGCAATCCACAGTGCAATTGTTTTCCCAGGACAGGAAAAGCTATAAAGAAAGTATAACAAAGAATTCTCCCGGGGCACACACAACGCTTTCCCACCAGTAACTGTGAATGTCTGAGATCACGCATTGTGGCTCAGTGGAGTTGAGCTTTCCTGAATGTGAAAGGCTGACGAGACGCACAGCCAAAGCAGTCGCCATGGAGATCGTAATATACATGACTGGGAACAAGTGACAATCAGGAACTACACCATGCACCAATGCCTTAGAGGACTCACGGCCAGTAAATGACAGGGCAGCACACTTTTTACAAAGCATTTTCCAAGGGAGATTCGCATTCAAAACAAGCACAAGGAAGGCAGACAGCTCTTTTTCGTCAATGCGATTGGCGGATCCATTGTGTTTCCTACAACACAAAAATTTGAAAAGGAGAAAGATTTCAGAATGCACCCAGTAAATTCACCGAGTCATGCATTCTTACTCTACTGTGGAGTTCCCATGGCCCACCGGGTGGCACCACTGAGCTGCACTTTCCCATACGTGACCGATTAAAGTCTTCCTAGGTCAAACAGAAGAACTCTGCAGAGCATAACTGAAAATGAGAAGACGACTGTGAGACTCATGTATTGGAGCATGCACCAAGTTAGAATAACATTGATAACCGTGAAAGAGTGCAGCCCACAGTTCAAGACCCGTCTCCCAAGAAAGATGCACCCTCACAACAAGCCTAACACAGGCCGTCTGCGCTTATTCAGCAAGGTAAAAGGGAGAATGACTGCATTTCGCAGCATAGGGAAACGGCAACGGGAAAAACTTCACAGTATTCAAAACGAAAGCAAGTACTGCTTTTCTACAAGTGAGTGTGTAGCACTCATTTTTCTCAATGTGTGGCACAATTTACATGCTCATTCCGAAATGTGAAGTATTGGCATATCGCTCTGCTATGATAAATCAAGCTGTACCTTGAGAATCATTTATTACACCGTACACCCAGCAAGAAGAAAACTACCAGCAAATAAAAACCAACGCAGTAGACCTTTGACATGGCGTTTCCCAAGCTGATACACACTCACAACGAGGGAGCGAGGCCTGTCAGCTCTTACTCATACTTGCCAACGGAGGAGCAACTGCTTTGGATGGAAGAGGAACAGGTAAAATCAAAAACATTGTAGAATTCAATAGGTGAACCAATAATGCTTACCCAAAAGTAACAGTGAATCGGTCATTTCACTCAGGGAGGCACCATCATGTTGGCATTCTTATACAGGAAACATTTCATACAGCTCTGCTAGGCATATGCACTCAGTGTAGTATGATGTACGTTGAAGAGAAACGGAGAGAATCAGGTATCACACCAAAGACACAGCCAGTATAATCGTTGTTGCCCCATTCAGTGACGTGCAGTTTTGAGGAATGTCTCCCATGGAAGACTCTTATTTTCCGGAAACGAAACAGAGGCTCTCAGGCCTTTTTGGCAAATGAACCCGCAGAGCCATTGTATTCGGCATTAGATGCCCATTTAAACAGAGGAAACTTTTCTGCATTCCCCGGTGAATGAAGCCTGCTTGGTCACCAATGGCTGTGGAGACCTGGTTCCAGTCTGGGCTGCACGTGAAGTTGCAATCTGCTCACCAAACGGTCCCTGACTACTATAGTGTATACACAGGGACGCTCTGAATATCAGGGATGAGAGCGTGCACAAAGCCAGCTTAATACAGACTGCCAATGAATAGCAGTGCAGCGCACGCTTGGATAGCCTGTCCCCAGGAAGTCCCACCGTCACCACCAGTTTAACACAGGCTCTCCGTGCTTCTTCAGAAATGAAAACGTCACAGCATTGGTAGTCCTTAGTAGGTTTCGATGCCATAGGGAAAAACAATTTAGAATTCTCCCCATAAACAAATAATGCTCTCCTGCTCGTCACTGGGGAGCACATATATCACTCATTGGGGCACTTTGTATCGCGGAGTTCTATCCGTGAAACACGAACGTTTCACTCTCGTAAGCAAAGGCCCTCTAAGGAAAGGAACACAAATCAAGGGGAAACAGTGGGAATGAGGTATTACAGCAGGCAGCAAAGAAGAATACTAGTCATAGCAATGAGATAACACTGCAGCACACATTTGGCACACACTTCACCAAGGAAGATGCCTATTCACTACAGGCCTAGGAGAGGCTATTCCCACCAGCAATCCACAGTGCAATAGTTTTCCCAGGACAGGAAAAGCTGTAAAGAAACAATAACAAAGAATTCTCCCGGGGCACACACAACGCTTTCCCACCAGTAACTGTGAATGTCTGAGATCACGCATTGTGGCCCAGTGGAGTTGATCTTTCCTGAATGTGAAAGGCTGACGAGACGCACAGCCAAAGCAGTCACCATGGAGAGCGTAATATACATGAAGGAGAACAAGTGACAATCAGGAAGTACAGCATGCCCCAATGCCTTAGAGGACTCAACGCCAGTAAATGACAGGGCAGCACACTTTTCACACAGCATTTTCCAAGGGAGATTCGCATTCAAAACAAGCACGACGAAGGCAGACAGCTCTTTTTCGTCAATGCGATTGGCGGAGCAATTGTGTTTCCTACAACACAAAAATTTGAAAAGGAGAAAGATTTCAGAATGCACCCAGTGAATTCACAAAGTCATGCATTCGTACTCTACTGTGGAGTTCCCATAGCCCACCAGGAGGCACCACTGAGCTGCACTTTCCCATACGTGACCGATTAAAGTCTTCCTAGGTCAAACAGAAGAACTCTGCAGAGCATAACTGAAAATGAGAAGACGACTGTGAGACTCATGTATTGGAGCATGCACCAAGTTAGAATAACATTGATATCCCTGAAAGAGCGCAGCACACAGTTGAAGACCCTGTGTCTTCACTCAATACCCAAGAAAGATGCACCCTCACAACAAGCCTAACACAGGCCATCTGCGCTTATTCAGCAAGGCAAAAGGGAGAATGACTGCATTTCGCAGCATAGGGAAACGGCAACGGGAGAAACTTCATAGTATTCAAAACGAAAGCAAGTACTGCTTTTCTACAAGTGAGTGTGTAGCACTCATTTTTCTCAATGTGTGGCACAATTTACATGCTCATTCCAAAAGGTGAAGTATTGACATATCGCTCTGCTATGATAAATCAAGCTGTACCTTGAGAATCATTTATTTCACCGTATACCCACCAAGAAGAAAACTACCAGCAAATGAAAACCAACGCAGTAGACCTTTGACATGGCGTTTCCCAAGCTGATACACACCACAACGAGGGAGAGAAGCCTGTCAGCTCTTACTCATGAATGCCAATGGAGGAGCAACTGCTTTGGTTGGAAGAGGGACAGGTAAAATCCAAAACATTGTAGAATTCAATAGGTGAACCAATAATGCTTTCCCGAAAGTAACAGTGAATCGCTCATTTCACTCAGGGTGGCACCATCGTGTTGCGCATTCTTATACAGGAAACATTGCATACAGCTCTGCTAGGCATATGCACTCAGTGTAGTATGATGTACGTTGAAGAGAAACAGGGAGAATCAGGTATCACACCAAAGACACAGCCAGTATAATCGTTGTTGCCCCATTCAGTGACGTGCAGTTTTGAGGAATGTCTCCCATGGAAGACTCTTATTTTCCGGAAACGAAACAGAGGCTCTCGGGCCTTGTTGTCAAATGAATCCGCAGAGCCATTGTATTCGGTATTTGATGCCCGTGTAAACAGAGGAAACTTTTCAGCATTCACCGGTGAATGAAGCCTGCTTGGTGACCAATGGCTGTGGAGATCTGGTTCCAGTGAGGGCAGCACGTGAGGTTGCACTCTGGTCACCCAACGCTCCCTGACTCCTATAGTGTATACACAGGGACGCTCTGAGAATCAGGGATGAGAGCGTGCACAAAGCCAGCTTAATACAGACTGCCAATGAATAGCAGTGCAGCGCACGCTTGGATAGCCTGTCCCCAGGAAGTCCCCCGTCACCACCAGTTTAACACAGGCTCTCCGTGCTTCTTCAGAAATGAAAACAGCACAGCATTGGTAGTCCTTATTAGGTTTCGATGCCATAGGGCAACACAATTTAGAATTCTCCCCATAAACAAATAATGCTCTCCTGCTCGTCACTGGGGAGCACTTATATCACTCATTGGGGCACTATGTATCGCAGAGTTCTATCCGTGAAACACGGACGTTTCACTCTCGTAAGCAAAGGCCCTCTAGGGAAGGAACACAAATCAAGGGAAAAGAGTGAGAATGAGGTATTACAGCAGGCAGCAATGAAGAATACTAGTCATAGCAATGAGATAACACTGCGGCACACATTTGGCACACACTTCACCAAGGAAGATGCCTATTCACTACAGGCCTAGAAGAGGCTATTCCCAACAGCAATCCACAGTGCAATTGTTTTCCCAGGACAGGAAAAGGTATAAAGAAACAATAATACAGAATTCTCCCGGGGCACACATAACGCTTTCCCACCAGTAACTGTGAATGTCTGAGATCACGCATTGTGGCCCAGTGGAGTTGAGCTTTCCTGAATGTGAAAGGCTGACGAGACGCACAGCCAAAGCAGTCACCATGGAGAGGGTAATATACATGAATGGGAACAAGTGACAATCAGGAACTAACCATGCACCAATGCCTTAGAGTACTCAATGCCAGTAAAGGACAGGGCAGCACACTTTTCACACAGCATTTTCCAAGGGAGATTCGCATTCAAAACAAGCACAAGGAAGGCAGACAACTCTTTTTCGTCAATGCGATTGGCGGAGCAATTGTGTTTCTTACAACACAAAAATTTGAAAAGGAGAAAGATTTCAGAATGCACACAGTGAATTCACCAAGTCATGAATTCGTACTCTACTGTGGAGTTTCCATGGCCCACCGGGTGGCACCACTGAGCTGCACTTTCCCATAGGTGACCGATTAAAGTCTTCCTAGGTCAAACAGAAGAACTCTGCAGAGCATAACTGAAAATGAGAAGACGACTGTGAGACTCATGTATTGGAGCATGCAGAAAGTTAGAATAACATTGATATCCCTGAAAGAGTGCAGCACACAGTTGAAGACCCGTCTCCCAAGAAAGATGCACCCTCACAACAAGCCTAACACAGGCCGTCTGCGCTTATTCAGCAAGGCAAACGGGAGAATGACTGCATTTCCCAGCATAGGGAAACGGCAACGGGAAAAACTTCATAGTATTCAAAACGAAAGCAAGTACTGCTTTTCTACAAGTGAGTGTGTAGCACTCATTTTACTCAGTGTGTGGCACAATTTACATGCTCATTCCAAAATGTGAAGTATTGACATATGGCTCTGCTATGATAAATCAAGCTGTACCTTGAGAATCATTTATTACACCATACACCAAGCAAGAAGAAAACTACCAGCAAATACAAACCAACGCAGTAGACCTTTGCCATGGCGTTTCCCAAGCTGATACACACTCATAACGAGGGAGCGAAGCCTGTCAGCTCTTACTCATACATGCCAACGGAGGAGCAACTGCTTTGGATGGAAGAGGAACAGGTAAAATCAAAAACATTGTAGAATTCAATAGGTGAAAAATAATGCTTTCCCAAAAGTAACAGTGAATCGGTCATTTCACTCAGGGTGGCGCCATCGTGTTGGCATTCATATACAGGAAACATTTCATACAGCTCTGCTAGGCATATGCACTCAGTGTAGTATGATGTACGTTGAAGAGAAACAGGGAGAATCAGGTATCACACCAAAGACACAGCCAGTATAAACGTTGTTGCCCCATTCAGTGACGTGCAGTTTTGAGGAATGCCTCCCATGGAAGACTCTTATTTTCCGGAAACAAAACAGAGGCTCTCGGGCATTGTTGGCAAATGAACCCGCAGAGCCATTGTATTCGCCATTAGATGCCCGTGTAAACACAGGAAACTTTTCAGCATTCACCGGTGAATGAAGCCTGCTTGTTCTCCAATGGCTGTGGAGACCTGGTTCCAGTCAGGGCTGCACGTGAAGTTGCACTCTGCTCACCAAACGGTCCCTGACTACTACAGCGGATACACAGGGACGCTCTGAGAATCAGGGATGAGAGCATGCACAAAGCCAGCTTAATACAGACTGCCAATGAATAGCAGTGCAGCGCACGCTTGGATAGCCTGTCCCCAGGAAGTCCCACCGTCACCACCAGTTTCACACAGGCTCTCCGTGCTTCTTCAGCAATGAAAACGGCACAGCATTTGTAGTCCTTACTAGGTTTCGTTGCCATAGGGAAAAACAATTTAGAATTCTCCCCATAAACAAATAATGCTCTCCTGCTCGTCACTGGGGAGCACTTATATCACTCATTGGGGCACTTTGTATCGCAGAGTTCTATCCGTGAAACACGCACGTTTCACTCTCGTAAGCAAAGGCCCTCTAAGGGAAGGATCACAAATCAAGGGAAAGAGTGAGAATGAGGTATTACAGCAGGCAGCAATGAAGAATACTAGTCATAGCAATGAGATAACACTGCGGCACACATTTGGCACACACTTCACCAAGGAAGATGCCTATTCACTGCAGGCCTAGGAGAGGCTATTCCCAACAGCAATCCACAGTGCAATTGTTTTCCCAGGACAGGAAAAGCTATAAAGAAAGTATAACAAAGAATTCTCCCGGGGCACACACAACGCTTTCCCACCAGTAACTGTGAATGTCTGAGATCACGCATTGTGGCTCAGTGGAGTTGAGCTTTCCTGAATGTGAAAGGCTGACGAGACGCACAGCCAAAGCAGTCGCCATGGAGATCGTAATATACATGACTGGGAACAAGTGACAATCAGGAACTACACCATGCACCAATGCCTTAGAGGACTCACGGCCAGTAAATGACAGGGCAGCACACTTTTTACAAAGCATTTTCCAAGGGAGATTCGCATTCAAAACAAGCACAAGGAAGGCAGACAGCTCTTTTTCGTCAATGCGATTGGCGGATCATTGTGTTTCCTACAACACAAAAATTTGAAAAGGAGAAAGATTTCAGAATGCACCCAGTAAATTCACCGAGTCATGCATTCTTACTCTACTGTGGAGTTCCCATGGCCCACCGGGTGGCACCACTGAGCTGCACTTTCCCATACGTGACCGATTAAAGTCTTCCTAGGTCAAACAGAAGAACTCTGCAGAGCATAACTGAAAATGAGAAGACGACTGTGAGACTCATTTATTGGAGCATGCACCAAGTTAGAATAACATTGATAACCGTGAAAGAGTGCAGCACACAGTTCAAGACCCGTCTCCCAAGAAAGATGCACCCTCACAACAAGCCTAACACAGGCCGTCTGCGCTTATTCAGCAAGGCAAAAGGGAGAATGACTGCATTTCGTAGCATAGGGAAACGGCAACGGGAAAAACTTCACAGTATTCAAAACGAAAGCAAGTACTGCTTTTCTACAAGTGAGTGTGTAGCACTCATTTTTCTCAATGTGTGGCACAATTTACATGCTCATTCCGAAATGTGAAGTATTGGCATATCGCTCTGCTATGATA
>JAPVLO010002357.1:0-36819 GCA_027257055.1 Cephalopachus bancanus | reverse complement strand
AAGGGAAAACCTAGAGAAAAAAAAGGGAGAAAACACAATGCTTTGTGGCCAGTGATTGGCACCCCTAATGGGCAGCCTGGGAGGGAAGGGCAGCGGGAAATCTGAGCTATTTGTTCCTCTCTGTAAGTGCAATGAGGAGGGTGTTTTGAGTAGTGTGTTTTTCCTATCTTTTTGTTCAATGTCAGTTAACAATGACCATTTCCTAGTTATTTGATGTGCAAGTGAGCGTTGTGCAATGCACATTAAAAGCAATAATGTTCTGGTAGAGTGTTGCTAAGGAACTGTCAGGGGAAGCTAATTTTAAATGTCTGCACCAGCCATCTTTTCACTGCTGAGCGCCTCTGATGTGTTGATTTGAACAGATAGAGATCTTATCTCCCATCCACCTCCACACTCCCCACCCACCACTCGCATCCCCATCCTATCTTAGGTATCTCCTCTTTCTAGATGCCATGATTCATAATGAGAAGACCATAAGGCTTGATAGAATCAAATGCTTTCACCTTTATCTTCATTACTTTGTCACGTCTACTTTTACTAGCACTTACTATGTACCAACGGAGGCATTAGGGATGCAAAGAATAAATGCCAGGTTCCTTGTCTTCAAGGTACTTGCGGTCAAGTGGGGATGCGGAACTCTGAAGAAATTCAAATCATGATACAATAATGTGATTGCTTTATGACCCTGGCCCCTAGAGCTGGTGGCTTGTTTACCTGATTTATGGGAAGTTAGTGGCTGCTCTGTTGGCACCCTGGGCATTTCTTTCACGTCTAAACAACAAGACAATAGCAGAGAAGAGGCTACAGCAAGGCTCATGGCTTTGCTTCCCCATAGGCAGCCTTGCCTTCCTAGACTCCTTTGTGGACCTGCATCTCTGATCTACCCTAATTAGCTTTAAGGTGAAATCCTTTGCACCGTCTTCCTGCATTGCCCTGCTAAGTAAGAATACTGAAAGCTAGACACCACATGAGCTTCCTGGAAGACTAGAAACATACCTCCTCTGATAGGGTATTTGGCAGTTAACATCTCCAATGCTGATTTACTTACTTGTATGGCAACTTGGGAAACTGTTCAGGCCACCTGGATGGTGTTTACTAAATTAGTGCTTATGGAAGAATACCATCCCCTAAGTGTGGATTTAAGTTCTCATATATGAGATAAGGAGGCCCTATCTGATACCAGTTCCATTAACTAAGTTTCTGCTTACTGACTTGTATTATGGTGGCCTGAGAAAATTCATTCATATTCTTGAAAAACAAAACCATCAAATAACAAACACAAATTATAACAAGAGAGTAGCTAAGGTGTTGGAAGATCTGGCTGGGCTTTCAGGAAAGCTGTGACTTTGGTGTTTTCTCTTGTTTTGCTGCTTTCCAGTAAATTAGGACTTGTTACAGGCCTTTTTCTCCCCAAATTCAAATGAATAAAAAGTTTGATCATTATGAAAGTAGACTAATTATCTATGCACTCTATAAAATGTTTTTGGATCCTTTATTTCCAACTAAAAGCATTTTTTTTTTAAGAATGGCATTATACGTTTGTGTGCACGCACATGTCTATAGTCGAGTTTGGTGGGAACATCTTACCACTTGGTAGATGTGTTAGGTTGATATTAAGCAGTTCTTGAGAATCTTAACATCTCAGGATTACAGGCTTTCCCAAATGGAAGAGCCTCAAAAGGTCATCTTAGCATTTTTTGACATCCAGAACAGTGACTTCCGACTGTTTTGAGCATTGTCCATAAAAGAGAAACATTTTACATCACAAACTAAAGATACAAAATAAATCATATGTGTTTATGTACACACACATATATATAAATATCACGTATGTATGTGTACAGTCACATAGGCATTCAATGAAACTAAAGTTTCATGAAGCAATACCTTCCATACTACATTTAACGTGTGTTGTTTCTCTGTTTTATGTATTTAAAAATAAAATGTTGGTTGCAACCTACTAAACTGATTTATGAACCAGTGGCTGAAAAATACTACTCTAAGTGATCTCAATTTTCCTTGCCCAGGTGAATGTGTTTCCAAAAAAACGAAATTTTGAAATATTTATAATGGAAGTTTATGCCAAGACCTTGTTAATGTCTTAGAGGACTTTATAGTTTTATTCTAACAGTTGCCATTCCATGTTCCCATTGTTGTATTATGCAAAACAAAGTTCATGGTTGCTACAGCTGTTTTGGACAGCTGTTTGACTAACTTAAAACAGATGTCAGAGCCAGCGGTCTGACATTTAGTGGAAATGTGCTATTAAATACCACCTCATGGTTTACTTAACCCTGCTAGATAATTGCCCACAGAGGAAAACCCTTTATTTAAAAATTGTTTTTTATAAAGTATATAGATAGATGAGTTATTGTTACCTCAAATTTGTGACTTTTTGTTGTCCCCTAGCCATAGAGTTGGAGTTTAAGGTGTCAGCTAATCTTTATCTTTCGTTATTACAATAATTAGAAGCCCAGAAAACTTAAGTGCCTTGTTCGTGGCCATGCAGCAACTTAAATTAGGCTTCTGATCTTATCTCAATGGACTTGCTCGACTGTTATTGAAATTAATAAAATGTTGCATGCTTCTCCATTTAGTGATGAACCAATGGCCAAGACCATCCTATATAATAGGCAGTATAACTGCAGCATGTTAAAGGTGTGAATGTGTGCACATTTAGCTTCGTGATTGTATCTTTCTTGATTAATCTCTAGATATAGTTAATTGTTCACAAACACTTGAGGGATTTGAGTGGCTCAGTATATATTTAAGCACTGAATATTAGCCCATTTCTATCTAATCTGTTTATCTATCTGCAGTCTTTTCCTCTACCTATAAATATATGGAGAAGTTGAATTCTAGTGTAATAAAAGTCATTATCTATTATAAGACACTTTCTAAATCTCTGCCCTTCTATAAAAACACTACATGGTTAGAACCAACAGTAAATATCATTTAAAAATAAATCCTTTAGCCGGGCTCGGTGGCTCAGCCTGTAATCCCGCGCCTTTGGGAGGCTGAGGTGAGTGAATTGCCTAAGCCCGCGGGTTCGAGACCCGTCTGGGCAGCGAGACCTCATCTCTACAATAAATCAAAAAATCAGCCGGATGTGGTAGCGCATGCCTGTAATTCCGGCTACTTGGAAGGCTGAGGCGGAAGGATCGCCGGAGCCCAGCAGGTCGAGGCTGCGGTGGCCGGGAGCGGCCACTGCACTCCAGTCTGGGCGACAGAGTGAGACTCCAACTCAAAAAAAAATAAAATTAAAAAAAAAAAAATCCTTTAAGCCATTTATCCGTAAGTCTCTGATCATTTAGCAGCCTAACAAAGGCATTTTTAAATATATGTGCATTGACAAAAGAAATGTTTTTCTAGTTAGTGGTATGGTATTGAGCTCTCTAAAATGTGGTACCACTTTATATAGATCAATTAATAATAGGAACCAAGATAAGCTCTTAGTGCAGTAAGACAATCCAGAAGCAGTTAGCAGTGCTATGTAATTTTGCTGCCTGCACCATCTCTTGCCTGCTGACCTGTGCCACATTATTTTTATCCCCACCAGCCTATGCCATCCTCTTTCTTTCATGCCATCCCCTCCCAAATAAGCCCACATACATTCTGTCACATGCTCCTAAATTACCAACCCAACAGCTTTGCAAAAGCTGCCATCTTTTAAAATTCAAATCTTGTTCTGTGGTTCTTTTATGGAAGAGCAACATAAAGAACAAAAGCAGATGGAGGTATCATGTGCCCCCTTTCTGGCACTATTCTGTTTCCTATCTGCTTCCACAAACAGTTATCCCTTTACACCATGGACCAGTAAACTCCATACAGCTCATAGCCCACATCTGGCCAACTACCTGCTTTTATAAATAAAGTTATATTAGAACACCACCACGCACATTCATTTACGTGTTGTCTATGGTTTCTTTTTCACTACCAGGGCAAAGTCATTGCAGCAGAATTGAATAGTTGCTACAGAGACTGTGTGGCTTACAAAGCCTAAAATATTTACTGTCTGGCCTTTTACAGGGAAAATTTGCCAATCCCTGCTTTACACTCTTATTTTGTTGTCTATTCTGACCCATTACATGTATACAGTCACAGGGCTCAGTGCTGATCAACTTTCAGTTCAACAGAACTGTGCCTTTGAATTGATTTATACATATATATCCAGGTTCACTAAAGAGCCTGCATGTTTCAATATTTAAAGTATGGCCACTCAGGCCATTGTGGCCATTGTTTTGCTAAGCTATGGTGTAGCCATGTGCTCTTTGAGCTATTGCCAGGCCATGTTTCCTGGCTTTGGCCCCTCCCCCCTACCTTGGGGAGGTGAAGCTCCTGTTTCTCTTGCTATCTAAATTACTTTTTAAATAAACTACATTTCCTAATCTTAAAAAAAAAAAGTATGGTCACTTAAATCTTCTTTGGCTTGTAATGAAATAGAAATCCTAAAAAGGGACTCATTCTTCCTTAACTGTCTTACTCAGTGAACTAAGATTAAAGAAGTTAAAGGTGGCTGAGCGTGGTGACTCAAGACTGTAATCCCAGCACTTTGGGAGACCAAGGTGAGAGGATTGCCTGAGCCCAGGGCTTCGAAACCAGCCTGGGCAACTTGGCGAGATCTCATCTCTACAATAAGTCAAAAAATTAGCCAGGTGTGGTGGTGCATGCCTGTAGTTCCAGCTACTAGGAAGGCTAAGGCAGAAGGATCACCTGAGCCCAGCAGGCCGAGGCTGCGGTGGCCGTGAGCGTGCCACTGCACTCCAGCCTGGGAGACAGAGTGAAACTCCAACTCAAAAAATATATATATATTCCAAAGGAGGAAAAAAAAGGAGATAAAGGCATCCAGAAACAGTAATGTCCTACAGTTCTGGCTCTGAAATAATGAATTACAGTCAATAACGTCAAGTTCATACTGCCTGAGGAAACTAGACTTCTCTGAACCTGACCAAACCCTTTATTTAGACTCAGGTCTCCCCTAGCACACTTCCTTTTTTTTCTTGATTCATTTCCTGACAGCACACCACATTGCCAGATGGACAACCTAACTGAAGGTCTAAGAAAACTAATTTCTAAGAAATACATTTATAAAATAAAACCTTTATCTAGCACTTTATTTATTTGTTGGTCAAGAACTTTAAAAAATGTAACTAAGTAGTCTGCTGTTTTGTCAGTGTAGAAACATTGTAACACAGTAGAAAACGTTATTTGTATTTAGCTTTTCAAAGTGAAAAAGGAACTTACTTTGGTACTGGGTTAATGAGCAAATTGGGACCCAAGTGATGAGAGAGGGTTTAGGAGGAAATTAGAATTCAGATGGTTCTGGGAGGTCCGTTTAACATAAAATATGTTTTCTGAAGATATACCTAAAACAAAACACAGGTCATTTGCTGCATAGTCAGTGACCAGTTGATGCTGAGGTCAGATTATGGCTTAGTGTGTAATTAATAAAGAGATATAACCTCCATGATTACACAGCCATAAAGAAAGACAAAATTGGCCGGGCTCAGTGGCTCAGTCTGTAATTCCATGCTTTGTGAGGCCGAGGTGAGTGGACTGCCTGAGCCTGCAGGTTCGAGACCCGCCTGGGCAACTTAGAGAGACCTCATCTCTATAATAAATCAAAAAATTAGCCAGGCACGGTAGCGTGCGCCTGTAATTCCAGCTACTTGGAAGGCTGAGGTGGAAGGATCGCTGGAGTCCAGCAGGTCGAGGCTGCGGTGGCCAGGAGTGGCCACTGCACTCCAGTCTGGGCGACAGAGTGAGACTCCAACTCAAAAAAAAAAAAAAAAAAGGACGAAATTATGAACTTTGCAGCAACTTGGATGAACTTAGAACCTATAACACTGAGTGATCTATCACAGAAATGAAGAACCGAATATCACATGTTCTCATAAGAGGACCTTGAACAACTATCATAGTACTATAAGAAAGGGATTGGCAGTAGTGGAATCTGTCGTGGATGGGTGGGATTGGCAGTAGTGGGGAACTGCCAGGGGAGGGAGGGGCACATCTCATCAGCAAGAGTACCTGCACAATGAACATTTGTATACCTAACCCTGAATTGTACCCCACATCTTTAAAAGAGAAAAAAAGATACAACCTCTATCATTCTAGGAATCATAATTATACTCTGATATACATAATCATAATTACACTCTAAATTACATAGCTTTCCAACCATATAGTTTTTCACAAAGTTCTGAGGTTTTAAAAATAGGCCACTGTAATCCCAGCATTTTGGAAGGCCAAGGCAAGAGAATCACTTGAGCACAGGAGTTCAAGACCAGCCTAGGTAGCATCACTGGAGCCCAGGAATCTGAGGCTACAGTGAGCCATGATCATACCACTGCACTCCAGCCAGAGTGAGACCCTGACCAAATCAATCAATAAAAGAGACCACAGTTACAAGCCAGAACAAGTTACCAGTCTTTAGCATTCAAGTTAAAGGGTAGCAGTCAAGGCCAAGTTGCTTATTACACAGAAGGACCCTTGGACATGATGCAGTTACTACCTTACCATTTCAGTTCAGCCAGCATTTATCAAATACAAACAGTGTCTAGGAGCCATACAAATTGGGGATAGAGAGGTAGGTAAGCATCATGTGGGCCTAGCCCTCAAGGAGCTCATGATTTTATAAGAGAAGAGAACTAATTCTGCTACTAGACAGTATTAACTATGAAATGTAAAGATTCAAAAAAAGCTTTTCTAAAGGAATCAAAAGGAAAGGGTGAGTAATTCATGCTGGGATTTGAGCCATCAAGGACAAAATGATGTTCCTCTCTTTTTTCCCTGACTAGAGGACCCTTATGTGGTCAAGGTACAGTTTTTATATTCCTAAGAAATCTCTGACTTGCTTAGGAACATTCAGAAGGAAAAAGGGAGGGAAGGAAGAGAAGGAGAGAAGGAAAAGTTATACTTAGAAATCCTTTAAGACTAGAAGCTTTGAACCCTAAACTTAAATAGAGAAAAGTTTCTGTTGGAATTGTAGCTCCACAGTTCTTCATTCCAGACTAGAGCTTCTCGAATTGTTTCAGGGAGTTTTAGTCTTCTTGGAGCCACTGGACATGGTGGGTCAGGGGAAGGGAGATACTGTATAGGATCTCTTACAGCTCTTTTTGATCTGCTCAAAATACTGGAATTCCATATAAGTTTGTTCTAGGAAGTGCCCCATTGCTATAGTCACCCAGTTTGAAAACCAATATTTCCGTTTGAAGACCCTCAAGATAAAAGGAAATTGCATGCCCAAGACACACTAGGTATGGTCGGGGGTCCCTGTTTTCTGTCCAATTACAAATATTACATAGAACACTTTCTTATCAGACTCTACTTTCCAAAATAAGTGCATACAGGTGTTTGATTCTATGAAGGAAGGCCAGTTAGGCTTTAGCCATTGACTCTCAAAGCTTCTGATACTTGTTGAATTATGAGAAGGAAGTCAAAAGCTCATTCTTGGATCTGGCTCTGTGGCTTGCCCATTAGTGGGACTTACTCTTCCCCTCATCTTTTCTTTCTGTTTTCTCTAATGCCTTCAATTCCATCATGGACATGCTCAGCTTCTACCAGATAGAATAAATTCTCCTAAGAGGATGGAGTCCAGCCTCTGTGTGGGGTTCTGCCTTTCATTTGAGGTGTAGACTTTGAGCACACAAAGTGAACTACTGTTTATGTTTCAATGTGTCAAGTCAAGAGTGAAGAGATTCTGAGATTTTGTTTTTAACATTAAGCTTGAGTTGTCCTTGAAAACAATGCTCAATTTGTCAGATTTCTATTCTGTGCCAGTTTTCATCCAGTTTAATGCGTGAACTCTATGGATTCTATAAATGATGTCTCCTGGATCATGTTATCTGTTTACACTGATTTTAAGTGTATGTAAAGGTTATTTGACTAGATGTGTCTTTTGGGTTTTTGTTTCTGTTATTTTTTTCCAGAAGGGAATAAATAAATTGCCATCTCAACATTTGGTTGGTAAAAGAAGCAAATTGGTATGAAACTGTATATTTATGCATTTTTTTCCTTTCTGATATCTCTGCCTCTTCCTCTCTCTATTATTAAAGGAAGAAATACCCCTGGAAAGCCAATGAGAGAGGTTAGTGAGATTCAGGCTCACAGCCATGGCTTCTGTCTGTCTCATCCTGCTTTTTATGTTTGGCGTTTGTGTAAGAATTGTGTGCGTGCACGCGCATGTGTGTATTACACATTGTGTCATCATGTAAGGATGATAGTCACCTCTCCACTTGCAGCTCATGAGGAATAGTCCTCAAATGTTCATTGCTGTTGTCATTACCATGACGACAGGACTGGGATTGGGGGAGCAGGAATCTCTTTAAAATGGCAATCCTTTGTAGTCCCTGGGTTGGTATCCTGCAGTTCATCATCTGTTGCCATTTGTAACATAAACAAAATCTTCAAAATAAATATAGCCTTGAACATAAATGATGAATCATAAAGCTTTCTTCCACTTCCAGGACCTTAGCATTTTCTGCCAGCGCCCTTGGTTTTTTATTCTTCTGGGATGACTTCATTTTGCCTTTGTTTCTTTTTTTCTTGGTTCCTCCATTCTTTCTTTCCCATTTGAGATAACATTTTTTGAGCACTTATTTTGTGCCAAGCACTGTTCTCAGCACTTGCCATCATGTAATCTTCATGACAAACCTACGAGGTAGGTACTCTTATTAACTCCATTTTACAGATAAGGAAACTGAGTCAATGGGAGGATAAGCAGTGTGCTCCAGGGGACAGAGCCAGGATTTGGATCCAGGCACTCTGGCTCCAGAGCCACACTCTTCACTCTCATTTGAAAGTCATCCCAACTTGCCCTTCAGAAGATACTGTTTTTTATTTGGCATTTGAAGCCACATAGAACAATAATTTTTAACCAATGAGGGTAAAAAATTGAAGATGTTGGAGTCTTGAGGGTTTTTTAAATGCCTATTTATGGGTTGAAAGGGGTAGCATACAGCATTATCAATGAACATGGTTTGAGGTTTTACAGTGAAAGTTGTTTCTTCCTCCTGTTATAACAGGAATACTGCCTGAACATGGAATTACCTAATTGACTATTAGATGGCAAAGTATTGAGTGACAGCCCAAGCAAAACAAGCTTGTCTTTACCAAGAGTTTAATGTGAAGGCAGGAAGAAAGAAAGCTCTCCCATGGGATGGCAATATTCTGGGAGACAGGTTGGATGGGTGGAGAAGATTCTGGAACCTTAGCAACAGGATAAACTGAGTGGCCACTGATTCGTTTAAACATAAGGAGTCATACTGAAAATTTTGTCAGCACTATGCCACACAAGTCTGATTAATGTCATGATCCTTCAGTGTATCTATGCCAGTGCTCCCTTCCAAGGCTTTTTGGGCAGAGAGATCCCAGGGTGGGAGTGGTAGGCTAGGAGGAGAAATTGAGGAAACCCGAATTGGTGAAGCATTGAATGCTCCTGATGGTTTACATGGCTTATGTACTTCGTATGTGAGACTTCTTGTGTTCATTCCTATGGTAAGTGTCCCCTTGAAATTTATCTGAACATTTTGTAAGTTAATTGAACCATATTTGTGACTACCCTGAACATGTTTCACTCACGAACAAATTTTAGAAAAGGCCAGGACATATAATTGAAGGCATACAGGCGTTTGAAAACTTTACTACCTGAGGTGCATTATAGTTAGATAAGGTTCCAAAAGCCAGAGAATCAGAATAATCACTTTTTTAATGCTATAAAAATACCCCAAATGTACAGTAGACCAGATTCTTTTCAGAGATTAAATTATAGAGAAGATAAGCAATTTTCTCTGCCGTATTCTGGCTTTGCTTTGGCCAACTGAATGCTCACCATTTATGTGGGAATTGTATTTTTTTAAAAATAGAGTGCCAGATTGCTATTGAGGTCTTGGATCTTGGCCAGAAAGTCTCAATTCCAATCACTGTGGAAAACAACTCCCTCAGGCAGTGGTGGTGTGTGAGACTAAATGTGTTGCAGTTAGCACCAACTTGGAAAAACATACAACTGCCCTAATGTTCAATGCATGGCACCTTTGCGTTCAATAAGCCTTGCTTAAGAATGGATTAAATTAATGCTTTCTATAGACATAGTTTTGGGTCACCTTGTGCCTGAAGCTGATTGCAAACTCCTGAAACCTGGCAGCTTTTTAGTACTTCCTGCACTTATAGTATGAGATTGTAATTTTGACTTTAGAAAAATCTGTCAGGTAAAATGAATGACCTTACTAATGCTCTCCCTTACACACACGGATTTTAGAACTAGGAGATCCCTTTTCTATATTCACGCCACAGTGCAGTTTCACCCCTCCAGTGGAAGGTATGATTCTTTGGGACAGTATTTTGTCAAAGAGATAGAATTTTGTGTTTTTCTTTTTCTCTGGATCAAATGAAAAGCTCCATGAAAAAAAATTGGAATCATTATTCTGGTGAAACAGGTATTTGTAAATGAGTTCTTCATTTTTATAGCATCAGGATGACTACAGGGTCATCTGTGAAAATGCAACCGTTTAAATAAGTTAAGGGCCACCCAACATTTTGTGGGAGTGTGGGGTATATTAAGAATAATGAACCTCTGTTTTCCCTGGCAAATTTTTAAATAGCAGATACCCTCAGAACTTATGCCTCTGGAGAGACTCAAGAATATTCCTTCCAGGTACTAACTGGACACCATTTCAAAAAATAGAAGCACCACTTGGCTATGTAATCTATAAGCACATATACTTGCTTTATTTTATTTTGAACGGCAGTCCACATCCCCCGGCACACAGCCTAAAAACACATTTTTTGATTATCAATAAGTTGACAGGAAAAAATGAATTTTCCCCTTTTTTTGGTTAAGTTTTGTAATACGTTTTCTAGCTACCAAATAGACTATGCTATAGTCAAATGTAGGTCATGAGAAATAGTTGGAATTACACTTAAGTATCAGATTGTAAGGGTCTTGGACTTTTTTTATTGGTTTTATTAATAGCTGTTAAGATTGCTAGTAATTAAAATTTTGCGGTTAGTCCATCTATTTTCTTTTTTTTTTTTTTTTTTTTTTTTTTTTGAGTTGGAGTCTCACTCTGTCACCCAGACTGGAGTGCAGTGGCCGCTCCCGGCCACCGCAGCCTCGACCTGCTGGGCTCCGGCGATCCTTCCGCCTCAGCCTTCCAAGCAGCTGGAATTACAGGCATGCGCTACCACGCCCAGCTGATTTTTTGATTTATTGTAGAGATGAGGTCTCGCTGCCCAGGCGGGTCTCGAACCCGCGGGCTCAGGCAATCCACTCACCTCAGCCTCCCAAAGGCGCAGGATTACAGGCTGAGCCACCAAGCCCGGCTTAGTCCATCTATTTTCGATTATGCATGAATAATTGTGCAGATTTCCCAGGGTTGCTGGGCAGTCAAAAATAGATACAAGGGAAGCCCTCCACCTTGGTAGCATCAGTTATGTATTTGTACTCTGAGCTCAGAGGAGCAGTAGAGGTCCCACAGTGTCTTCCTGTGGTTTTTTATGGCACAGAAAAGACAAAAATGATTTTAGTTTTTTGCTGAGGGCTGCCAAACTATTGGCCCACTTTATGAATGTACATATGCTTTGCTAAAAGTTTTTATATTTGCAGTCTCAACCAAAATCCAAAGGAATTTTTGTAACTGTAATTAGTTCTCGATGAAACCTCTTTGTGCTAATAAAGCTCAAGAAGATTTACCAACTTGGTCACCTTAATATAAGTGCCTAAATGGCATTAAACTTTTAATAAGTCTTAAATTGATCTGGTGCCGTCACTGCTTCAGTGCCTGCCCATGAATTCTCTTCAGATCCTCTCATATTAAAAAAATAATAGAAGGTCGGGCACAGTGGCTCAAGCCTGTAATCGTGGCACTTTGGGAGACTGAGGCGAGTGAAATGCCTGAGTCCAGGGGTTCGAGATCAGCCTGGGCAACTTGGTGAGACCTCAACTCTACAAAAAAAAAAAAAAATTAGCCAGGAGTTGTGGTGTGCACCTGGAGTTCCAGCTACTTGGAAGGCTGAGGTGGAAGGATAGCCTGAGCCCAGCAGGTCGAGGCTGTGGTGGCTATGAGCATGCCACTACACTCCAGCCTGGGTGACAGAGTGAGACTGCGACTCAAAAAAAATAAATAAAAGATATGTCTCTTGAAATAAATATTAGAACAGAATATCTGCCCTAGTCTGTCTTTAATTTGTATTGGGATTTTAACAATTATGGAAAACTGTATAGGTGATTACATGGCAAGGTAGCCTAGTAAAGCATTTCGGTTCCAAAGGCAGTACTGGAATAGTGGAAGGATTCACCAATGTCCAGGAATTAAAATTAGCCATATAAAAATATGAGAGTTGAAAAGGCAAGCCCTAAAGTACACCTCCGATTATCTTACTTTAGATCTGAATTTTACTACCAAGTACCCAGGGCATTGTGCTGCTCTTGGGCTCCATGCTGGGGGATTAATGCTAGGTCATGCCACATTATTATTAAAAGGCAATTTTGATAGTTAACCCCTCATTTAGGAGGAGATCAAAGATGGATTCACAGGATACCTAAATCCATGCAGTACCTGTGGGTCGTATTATAATTAGACTCTAAAGTAATTTGGAATGAAAAGTTATTTTTATTTGGAAGCTTCCTAATTCTAATGTTAATAGTGTACAAAAGGGTCAATTCAAGAGTTTATTTTTTAAGCCAAGCAAAAGCAGAGAGAAAATAGTCACCACAATAGCCTCAGAAGTGAGTCAACAGCTTGAAACAGCATTGAAATGAAAATGTCACGTAATGGTGATGGAGTGGAGGAAGTGGTGGTAATTGTGAGGGGGGAAGGGGTGGGGGGAGGGGCAGTTACAGTTGTGGTGGTTTGATAGTAAAAAATGTTCATGCAAGTAGATAGTAATCACTCACAACAAGATGGAAAAGGTGTATTCCATCATGAAATATTCGTGTTATAATAGAAATCTTGTGTTTCTTTATAGAGTCCTTTTGATTGATATTTACATTGAGAAGAAGAGTGCAGAGTCTGATATTTTTTCATTTAAATGACACCAGTAGCCTGATCGACCTTAAGCTGATACTAACAATGTGTAGTGGCTTCATTAACAAGGCTTTGCTTCTTCCTGGAAACTGGTGAAAATCAAACTCCATTGCATACAACCTCAATGCAGCTTCTGTGTTGTCTTTACCCAGAAATGGCAAATGAGTTTTCAAATGGCAAAGAATCAGGGTGATGATAGCTGCACCCTTTGTAAAGGATGCCTTTCTTTTTGTTTTCCAGGACACAATGTAGGAAGCCTTTTCCACATGGCAGATGATTTGGGCAGAGCGATGGAGTCCTTAGTATCAGTCATGACAGATGAAGAAGGAACAGAATAAATGTTTTACAACTCCTGAATCCCGCATGGTTTTTATAATATTCATACAACAAAGAGGATTAGACAGTAAGAGTTTACAAGAAATAAAATCTATATTTTTGTGAAGGGTAGTGGTACTATACTGTAGATTTCAGTAGTTTCTAAGTCTGTTATTGTTTTGTTAACAATGGCAGGTTTTACACGTCTATGCAATTGTACAAAAAAAGTTATAAGAAAACTACATGTAAAATCTTGATAGCTAAATAACTTGCCATTTCTTTATATGGAACGCATTTTGGGTTGTTTAAAAATTTATAACAGTTATAAAGAAAGATTGTAAACTAAAGTGTGCTTTATAAAAAAAAAGTTGTTTATAAAAACCCCTAAAAACAAACACACACACACACACACACACACACACACACACACACACACACAAACACAAATTTTGAGGCAGCGCATTGTTTTGCATCCTTTAAGTGTGATATCCATATGGAATTCATGGCTTTTTTTTCTTCTCTTACATATTAAAGATAGGACTTCCTCTAACATCACCAAATGATTACTTCACATTGCTCTTTTTGGGAATTATTGACTGAGTAGGGCTGGCTGTGAGTTTTCACTTTATATATCTATAAGTATATAAGTACTATAGGTATATAGATAAGTAGGTATGAATTTCTATAGACCTTTTACATTTTTCTTCAAATGTTCTTGTCACTTTATAATGGAAAGAAATTGCTTCTGGTCATCCAGGCTTACCTGCGTGGTCTAGAATGAATTTTCCCTGGAGCCTGAAGCCAGGAGGAAACTACCACACTGAAATATTGTCTATGGCTCCAGATGTTTCTCATTTCCAACTTTCACTGACAACTAGAGTATTGAATTTTTTAAAGGGAACATGTGAATGAATACACAAGACTTATTATATCAGAGTAATCCGTTGGTTGATATATTCAGCTTCATGCTACTGGCAATGCCACGATTTTAGATTTAATGATGCTTCAGTGGAAATTGGCACCAGAAGGTATTTTAAACTCCCAAACAGTAGGAGAACATTGGTACGGCTGGAGGGCTATGGATTCCCAGCTGATCCCTGTGAGGGAGCAGATCACTCTTTAAATAAAGGATTGGATGAATGTTCATAACCACACATAGAGATCTCTGTAATCACAACTAAATTATTCTGCCCTCTTCTCATAGTCAAAGGGAAGTTTTGTTTCTGTTGGTGTTTTTTAGATTTTTTTCCATTGTGTTGAGTTTTTAAATGCCACAAGACTTAATTTAAAATAACCCACAGGAGCCGGGCGCTGTGGCTCAAACCTGGAATCCCAGCACTTTGGGAGGCAGAGGCAAGAGGATTGCCTGAGCTCAAGGGTTCAAGACCAGCCTGGGCAACTTGGTGAGACCTCGTCTCTACAATCAATTAAAAAATTAGCCGGGCATGGTAGTATGTGCCTGTAGTTCCAGTTACTTGGAAGGCTGAGGCAGAAGGATCACCTGAGCCCAGCAGGTTGAGGCTGTGATAGCCATGAGCATGCCACTACACTCCAGCCTGGGCAACAGAGTGAGACTCTGACTCAAATAAATAAATACATACATACATAAAATAACCCACAGGAAAGTGTGTAAGACAGTAGCCCTATCACATGGTGACACAGATAAATATCAACCCAAAAGCCCAGGAACCACGTTTCCCTCTTGTACATTACCCTGCAAGTTGATTCCACATAGATTTGTAAGTAGGAAGGCAGATTGACTTGAATATTCCAAAAGTAAAAGCTACTGCAAACCCTTTTTGGTGGATTAGGCTGGTTAGATACATAAACAAACACAAATTGTTCAAAAAGGGGAAAAAAACAAGAGGAAATGCTAAGGACTAGTAGGAAAAAGCTTTACTCTTTTATGTCATTGTATTACTCTTCGATTTTTGTAATCATTCATTCAATAGAAATCACCATATGATCTATTATTTTGCAAATCTGTTACCTCTGACATCAAGTGTAATTAACTTTTGGAGAGTGGGTTTTGTCCATTGTTTTATTAATGATAATTAACATCAAACACAGCTTCTCATGCTATTTCTACCTCACTTTGGTTTTGGGGTGTTCCTGATAATTGTGCACACCTGATCTCACAGCTTCATTACTTGTCTATTGCGTGAACATTTTTCTCTATCTCCTTTTCCCTTTATAATTTCCAAAAGAAAACCCAAAGCTCTAAGGTAACAAATTACATAAAGATTTGATTTTAGTTTTGCATTTTTTTTTCTTTACATGACGCTGGGCCTTTTCTTTACCCAAGGATTTTGTTTTTAACCATGATTTAAAACAAGGGGTTACTTTATGTTCTACTAAGAAGTTTAAGTTTTATTCTAAAAATCAGAGGTAAATAGAGTGCATAACTTTGTTTTAATTCTTCTGTTTTGTTTTATCTTTTAGACATTAGTTCTGGAGTGAGTCTGTCATAATATTTGAATAAAAATTGAGAGCTTTATTGCTGCGTTTTAAGCATAATTTGGACATTACTTCGTGTTCTTTATAACCACCAAGTATTAAATTGTAAATCATAATCAATGTAACTGAAGCATAAACATCACATGGCATGTTTTGTCATTGTTTTCAGGTACTGGGTTCTTACTTGAGTATCATAATATATTGTGTTTTAACACCAACACTGTAACATTTACTAATTATTTTTTTAAACTTCAGTTTTACTGCATTTTCACAACATATCAGACTTCACCAAATATATGCCTTACTATTGTATTATATTACTGCTTTACTGTGTATCTCAATAAAGCACGCAGTTATGTTACAAAAAAGTGTTGATTGGACTGAAATGTTTTGTTTTTATTTGAATTTAGTTTTTTACTTTGTGAATAGGTAATGCATTCATATGATTAAAAGATGAAAACCTTGAAAGACAGTGAAAGCACTCAACTACCTTGTTTCACATCATTCTCACTACCCTACAAGTAAACATTTTTTATTTCTTTTTCTCATATAATTTGCTCTAATCTTTTTCTTTTTTTTTTTCTTTTCTTTTTTAAATTGGAGTCTCACTCTGTCACCCTGGAGTGCAGTGGCATAATCACAGCTTACCCCAGCCTCAAATTCTTGGGCTCAAGCAATCCTTCTGCCTCAGCTTCCTGACAAGCTGGAACTATAGGTGTGCACCACAAAGCCCGGCATGTGTGTGTGTGTGCGTGTGCGTGTGTGCGTGCGTGTGTGTGTGTGTGTGTGTGTGTGTGTGTAGAGAGATGAGGTCTTGATGTTGCCTGGACTGATCTGGAACGCCTGGGCTCAAGCAATCTTCCTGTATCGGCCTCCCAAAGTGCGGGGATTACAGGTGTGAGCCACTGCACCTGGTCTTATTTTCTTGTGTATTCTTCCAAAGTGTCTTTATTATTATAAAGCAATTACAACTATGTTTCTACTCTTTTTCCTTTTATTTCACATAATAAAGCACTCCCTGCATGCAGTTATGCACCTTGCTTACTTAAACTTAAAAATGGACTCAGGAGAGCATTCCATTTAAATATATAAAAATGCTTTCTTATTCTTTTTTATAGCTAAATAATATTCCAGTATATGTTTACAGGGTATTTTATTTAAGCAGTTCCCTCAGGTGGGATATGTCATTTGCTCTCAATCTCTTGCTGTGACAAACGATATGACACATCTCTCATCGTTTCACTTGTGCACAAATATATCTATGGGCTGCATTCCTAAAAGTGAGATTGCTGGATCAAGGGGGATAAGCATTTGTAGTTTGAGAGGTACAGTTTGTGCAGCAATGGCCTTCGTGCTTGTTGTGTTTGTTCAGTATTAATTAGGCCAGTTTGCAATTGACACTTTTCTTAAGAGAACCTAAGGGGGATGTGTGAGTGGTAGGAGACTCCTAATACCATACCTCAGAACTGGTTCCTGGGAGGAAGGCCCCATCATAGTCACAACTGCCACCCTGGGGAGACCCCTCCATCACCCCTGCCCTGCCCTGCCCTGCTCTACTTCTTACTCTAGCTGTGAGGAGGCTGGGATAATGAGTAGCAATGTCAGCTTTTCCAGACAAGAGGCTATCTTTGCCTCCTGCTGAGGTGGGGTGGGATCTCCCCAACTGGGTTCAGAGGCTGGTGGGCCAAAGGAATAACAAAAGTCCACCAGGGGCAGCCCATTCTAGTGATTTGGGGAATAATAAGAGATGTGCAAGCTCATTATGACTGATGCTGGTGGGTGTGGCCTCTGATTTTCCATCACTTGCTAATTTTTTGAGAGTAAGGTGATGATGCCGACCTAAATGACTGCCACAGTGAAAGACTGCCCTTGAAGTTCACGTGTACCAAGAATCATTTTCATCCTACTGAAATAAATAAATCATTTTCCCACACCTGCCTTTGTTTGAAACACCCAGACTGACTGTTTTGATGGCACTTCAGTAAGTAACTGAGGACTCCTCAACACTTTGCTGTGTCTAAGACAACTAACTGTGTGTGGATGACTCCAAAGGGGCATTTGGCTTTCTGTTCCATATTTGGCACATGCTAGAGAGAGCAGAATTAATTCAGTTAAAAATTAAAATGGATCAAGCTGGCGCAGATTGTGCACCAGCAAGCAAAATGTGTGTTTGGGAGAAAGCACCAAGACTAATGGCTGTGTTCTGTAAAGCTGCAGTGGGATTTCCCTGAATGTGTAATGCTCTAATGGTGGAATGAATACAAAGGCAGGCACTGGCACACTTGCAACAACTTTGCCTTCAAATTAAGTGTAGGAAGGACACAAATCGAATTATTTCCCACAGTAGCAAAGCAACTGGAGTCGGAACTGCAAACACATTCTTCATTACTCCTTGGACTTCAGTGTGCTATGAGCCCATGGACTTATTTGACAACATGAGAGTGGCAAAGTGCCAGACATCCTTTAAACAATATTGTGTGAGTGTGTGAACTTTGGGAACACTGGAGAGTAGCATTTGTGTTCAGAAAAGATTATGTACAGTAACTCATGGCTTAAATTGTATATACATATATGTGTGCATGTGTATTTTATATATATTCAGGATTTTCACACTTCTGTAACTTTTTTTTTTTTTTTTTGAGTCGGCATCTCACTCTGTCGTCCCAGGCTGGAGTGCAGTGGCATGCTCACAGCCACTGCAGCCTTGACCTGCTGGGTTCAGGTGATCCTTCCGCCTCAGTCTTCCAAGTAGCTGGAACTATAGGCACATACCACCACGCCCAACTAATTTTTTGATTTTTTGCAGAGATGAGGGCTCGCCAAGTTGACCAGGCTGGTCTCGAACTCGTGGGCTCAGGCAGTCTTCTTGCCTCGGCCTCTCAAAGTGCTGGGATTATAGGCATGAGCCACTGTGCCCGACACATGTGTATAAATTTAGACAACTGTATAAAGTAAGAGCAGTCACTTTTAGAGAGTGGACTTATCCAAGTTGAACAGTCTGAATTTTCTCGTTCTAAACTGCATTTATACATTTCATGAGCTTTATTTTTATTTTCAAAGTTGTCTAATGTCTCACAGGGAAGACTTTCAATGCCCATCAATGAAACCTCCCTAGTACCTAACTCATACATGTCTAAATAAATTAAATTTATAAATATAGTGATTCTCAAGTTTTCTGAAACATTCCCATACCATATACTGTATGAACTGAGTCCAATCTTCTTACACCATTCATTTTGACATCACATGTGTAGGCCAGGCGCAGTCACTCATGCCTATAATCCCAGCACTTTGGGAGGCTGAGCTGAGAGAACTGCTTGAGCCCAAGAGTTCAAGACCAGCCAGGGTAACATAGCGACAGCCCATTCCAGCTACTAGGAAGGCTGAGATGGAAGGATCGCCCGAGTCCAGAAGTTAGAGGCTGCAGTGAGCCATGACCGAGCCACTATACTTCAGCCTGGGGAACAGAGAGAGACCTCAACTCAAAAAAAGAAATCACAAGTGTAAAATTACACATTTTAAACTGAAACATGAGGTCAATCTCTCTAATTTGCTAATATGTCAAATTGCCACAAACATCTCAAGCATGTTAAACCAACTCCAATTACTCCTAAATTCAACATAAAAGTTATTAAAACCATGTGTTAGGTATACTCCACTATCTCTCTGTTTCATTCTAAATCTTCCTGGCCTTTTGAGTCTTACTTGGTATGGCAGAGCCTCGGCACTCCTGACGTGTCCCAGGAGTGCCGAGGTCCTTGAATCTCACAGTCTTGTGGATAGCCAGATGAAGTCTGTAACCTTCAGCCACCTGCAATTAATCAAGGATGCCCTACAATTAATAATCAACTTCTCTGTATGCCATGATGTGAGAACATTTGGGAAACACTGCGCTAAGGGAATACTTTCATCATCACAAGAGTTGGGGTTACTGATTCAACAATCCTGCCCATACTAAAATTAAATACCCTAGGCATGTAGACAATTTTTATCAATCCAACATTTGTGACTGAGATGGATAACTCTTTTTATGTCACAGGAGGATAAATATTCAATCCCTTTTCAAATACTGATTTCACACCTTGTGTTCCTGGCTTCAATATGCTCCTTTACCTGTGTGGGTAGCTGCAAGCCCCTATGCTAGGGCTCCCCATAAGCCCTAGTTTGTCTGCCTCATTCATGGCTCGTGCCTGTTGACTTACCATCATTATTAATGGCATCCTTTTATTCTCAAAAATGCACTGGTTAGAAGGCACCTAACCTCTTTCAATCACGATGTCTCTCCGTAGAAGTGCTGTTGGTTTTTGGGTTGGGACAATTCTTCATGATGCACAACCGTCCCTCACTTTGTAGTTCTCCCAGTCATTGTAATGCTGCCTCAACACATTTCCAAATGCCTCCTAGGGAAGCAATAGAAAATTACTGATTCTCTTTCCTGCCTGAATATGGGCTGTATTCTTTTCATAGTCTCCCCTGACTGGCAGGCTCCAGCTCTTAAAGATATTTTCATGGCAGTAGTTTGTGCATACTTTTCCTATTTTTTGTCAGTCCTCTAGTCACTTCTCTGAAGTAATTTGATGGCACTACCCCAGCTGAAAACGTTGACCATCTGATAAAAGCCAGCAAATAGAAAGATGTAATTTTCAATGGTGGACAAAGATGCTATCCCCATTCATTTGCATTCATTTGCATGTAACAGCCGGGCACGTAGTGCATTTTCAGCTCGTAGATGCTGGTAGTGGATACTGCGGTGCCCACGCCATATCCCCATTTGTCTTCACAACCAGTGCACCCACACCCCAGCTGCTGAGACTATCAGCTGCTGATGGCTCACAGCTGTGTCCCCCTGGGACATTGCCTTCCACCACAGAGAACTATCTTGCCCAAGGTAGCACCACCTGTCACGGGGGAACCGCCTGGGGTAATGACTGGCTACATAAAGAATCAAAAACCCCTTGCCTCAACTTGGGACAATTCTGAAAGGCCATTCAAGCTGCAAAGCAATCAGTGGGATCCACTGAAGCCTTCGGTGCAATCTCCTCTGCCCCACCTGCCTTCCTCACTTTCTTCAGGTGTATCTATCATGAGCACTCCCCAGTAAACCTTCTGCAGATGAGCACTACATCTACAGAGAGCATCCATCTCAGAGGCTGCTCCAGGGAGTTCGGTCTGAAGCACTGGTGTTCATTTCAATGAAAAATAGAAGGTTGGGTCCGTTGGCTCAAGTTTGTAATCCCAGCACTTTGGGAGGCTGAGGCGAGAGGATTGCCTGAGCTCAGGGGTTCGAGACCAGACTGGGCAACTTGGTGAGACCTCGTCTCTACAATTAAAAAAAAAAAAAAAAAAAAAAAAGGCGGCATGGTAGCGCACGTCTGTAGTTCCAGCTACTTGGAAGGCTGAGGTGGAAGGATCACCTGAGCTGAGAAGATCGAGACTGCAGTGGCTGTGAGCGTGCTACTGCACTCCAGCCTGGGTGACAGAGTGAGACTCGTACTCAAAAAAAAAAAAAAAAGAGTTATGAAACGAGAGAAGAGTAACCTAGGCTGGAAGCAGTGGCTCATGCCTGTAATCCTAGCACTTTGGGAGGCTGAGGCAGGCATATTGTTTGAGCCCAGGAGTTCAAGATCAACCTGGGCAATATAGCAAACCTCATCTCTACAAAAAATTTAAAGAATTAACAGGGTGTGATGGCACGCACCTGTAGTCCCAGCTACTTTTGAGGCTAAGGTGGAAGCATTACCTGAGCTCAAGAGGTTGAGGCTGCTGTGAGCTGTGATCATGCCACTGCACTCCAGCCTGGATGACAGAGACTCCAACTCAAAAAAAGTAACCTAAACCATTCTGCCTCACTCTATCCTGTTGCCTACCAGAGCCAGACTGCCCCTTCATCTGCTTTGAAACACCAGCCTAGCCTTCTGCACTCATTGCTGCATTATCTTCCTTAAATAAAAATGTTTTTATTCATACATTGTATTTTACATATTTGTGTAATACATGTGATTTTTGTTACATGCATAGAGTGTGTAATGCTCAAGTCAATATTTGGTGCATTCATCACCTCGAGTATTTATCATTGCTATGCGCTGGGGACATTTCAAGGTCTTTCTGCTAGCTACTTTGAAATATACTATATATTGTTGTTCTCCTTTTTGAAAAAAGAAACAGAGGTCTTGACATGTTGCCCAGGGTGGACAGGAACTCCTGGACTCAAGCATTCCTCTCGCCTCAGCTTCCCAAGTAGCTAGGATTATGAGTGCACCACCATGCCTGGCTCACTGCCGTATCTTATTTTTCAAGGTTTCATTGGAACTGTCATGTTCCACACATTGGCATCTTTTCCTTCCTCCACACTAAGCTGAAATATCCTTCTTTTCCAAAGCTTACTTACCCATGGTTGTGCCCACCAAAATGCTTATGTGTGATATATGTATATATACTTATATTTTTTACAAACAGTCCATCACCTTGACCTCTTAACATTGATGTGCCTCAAGGATCAGTTCTCGGACCTCTGTTCCTTTCTCTTACGTGTACACTTGCTACCTTGGTGATCTCATTCAGTCTCAGGATTGCAAATAACTTCTGTATAATAATGACTCTAAGATTTGCATCTCTAGCCAGGACTTCTCCCATGAACTTGTAGGTCCAGCCGCCTCCTCAACATCTTCCCTTAATGTCTGATAGCCTTCTCCAACTTTTCACGTACAAGAGCAAGTTTCTGATCTACCCACCACTATCTGAAACATTCTCTACCCCAGACATTAATGGGACTGTTGTCCTTCCATTTGCTTAGGTCAAAAACCTTGAAGTCACTCTTGACTCGTTTTCTTTCACACTTACAGTGATTTCATCAGCAAATTTAATGATTTCATCAGCAAATTCAATTGGCCCACCCTTTAAAATAGATCTAGAAGCTGACCACTTCTCCCCACCTCTACTTCTACCGCTCTGGTCCAAGAAATCACTATCACTCTGCTGCCAAATCATCACAATAGCATTTGACTGGTCTTCCAGTTTCCACCCTTTCTTCCTTCAGTCTGTCCTTAACATAGCAGCCAGGGTGATCCTGTCAAGGCATAAGCAGGTCTTGTCACTCTTTGGCTTAAATCCTACCAACGACTTCCTATCCCAAAGTAAAAGCCTCAGTCCTTCTAGAGGTCTAGGATCCTACATGGTCTGACCCTTACCTCTGTCTCTCTCTGCTACCTTTCCTGTCCCTCTGTCATCTTACTATTTCTCAAACACACCAGCAAATTCTGACTTCAGACCCTTCATGCTTGCTGTTTTCCCCACCCAGGATGCTCTACTCCAGCTGGCTTTCTCATTTCCTTGAGGTTTTTACTCAAAACTCACCTTCTGGCCTGGCACGATGGCTCACGCCTGCAACTCCAATGCTTGGGAGGCTGAGGTAGGAGGATTGCTTGAGCCCAGTAGGTCGACATCAGCCCGGGCAACATAGGAGACCCTGTCTATACAAAAAAAAAAAATTAGGAACTT
This sequence comes from Cephalopachus bancanus, assembly GCA_027257055.1. Classification (NCBI taxonomy): domain Eukaryota; kingdom Metazoa; phylum Chordata; class Mammalia; order Primates; family Tarsiidae; genus Cephalopachus; species Cephalopachus bancanus. The sequence goes on along the minus strand of JAPVLO010002357.1, from coordinate 13,525 downwards.
AGCTGGGCATGGTGGCACATACCTATAGTCCCAGCTACTTAGAAGGTTGAGGAGGGAGGATCACTTGAGTCCAGGTGTTCAAGGCTGCAGTGAGCTATGATCATGTTGCTGCTGCACTCCGGCCTGAGTAAGAGAGTGAGACTCTGTCTCAAAAAACAAAAACAAACAAACAAAAAAACCTCATGTTTCAGCCAAACCTATCCTAGTCATTATTTAGAACTGCAACTCTCAAACATTATCTTTCTCTTTCCTTGCGTTATTTTCCTACATGATATCTTGTGTGCTATCTCCTCTGATAGAATGTAAAGTTTGTGAGGGTAGGGATTTGGGTCAGTTTGTTCACTACACTGGTCTGGAGCACTTAGGACTCCTGGCACAAAGAGCATTTACAGAGTGAATGGCTGAACTAGGAAGAAGACAAGAAAGTAAAGAAGAAAAGTGACACTCGGGGAATTCATACTCTAGCTTTTCTTTCCTGGGCTTTAGTCATGTTCTTTTTGTGGGTGGCATTCAGAGCTCCAGGATAAAAGGGACTGTCCAGGGACATGACTATTTAAGAAATAAGATACTGACTGGGTGTGGTGGCTCAGCCTGTAATCCCAGGACTTTGGGGGGCCAAGGCGAGAGGATTGCCTAAGCCCAGGGGTTCGAGACCAGCCTCGTCTCTACAATAAATCACAAAAACCAGCTGGGTGTGGTGGCGTGAGTCTGTAGTTCCAGCTACTTGGAAGACTGAGGTGGAAGGATCACCTGAGCCCAGCAGGTCGAGGCTGCGGTGGCCATGAGCGTGCTACTGCCCTATAGCCTGGGCAGCAGAGTGAGACTCCAACTCAAAAAAAAAAAAAAAGAAAGAAAGAAGATACTAAAAGAGATAAATGAGAGAACTGGTATTTCATACATGAGGGAAGAAGAAATGAGAGGTGATTGAACATTGAAGGTGAAGACCGGCTGTTCTACAACTCTACTGAGGAGAAAACCAAAGAAAAGTAGTCCAAATCGTACCTTGAAGAACTTAGGATGAGACACAAGAAAGAATTCAGTAACAACCACCCTGGCTAAATACTGGTTGCAGTGGATTCATCTTCCTCTGGAAGTTTTTATAGGAGTATAGCTTCCCCTTCAACTCTGGTCATATACGATAGCGATGTGGGCAAGGTCAAAGCTACAACAAGAATGCTAAATGGCTTAGTTACAAACCGTTCCTTCCTCTGACCCTCTGGCTTGCCTTTCTCTGTTTTGTTTGGCTGGCTGGCTCATCTAAGCCTGCCCTTTTTCACATGTGATAGCACCTTCCGCCCTAACTCACACAATGGTTAGCACCTGATGTTCATTCTGGCATTTTGCTCACACACAAGTCAAAACCTGTGCCTTTCTGTAATGTTTGATTTTTCCTAAAGTCTTTCTCCAACATCCTACTCTCCTACCATGTTTCTCTTAAAAATATTTGGCATCCTAAAATGGTATAATGATCCTAAAACTGCCACAGTGATACGAAATTTATATATATTTATAGATGTGTGACATATAAAAGTCACTAAAATTTTTAACTATAAAGTAGGTATTTAATTAAGTGACTTTTTCTAATTCTAAAATCACAACAGTCTAAACAATAGTGTCAATATTCATAAAATAAGCATTTACTGGGTTTCTACTTCAGGCAGGCACCTAGAATATGAGAATTTAAAAGAGGGTCTGTATATGCCATCTTGTATCTCACAGTCTGCTAGAGGAGACAGGTGAGAAATATTTGCCACAGGTCATGATATATGGCTCACACAAGCTAAAGTGGTAACACAAGAAGAGTGTCCTAATGAAATATGAAGAAATCAGGCAAAATTTTAAGGAGAAAATCCCTACACTGGATCAAATAATTACATCTGCAAGCACCATGTTAATATTCTTTCATGTGTTTTGTTTGGAAAAGACCTTTCCAATTAATTTGGTCTTCAGAGTAAATTAATGCTCCCTGCAGTGTACGATGGTCATGAAAAACTCCTACATGGGATTGGCAGCCAGATGTCTAATAAAGTAACATGCAGCCCAAGGATTATAATTGCCAATAAAAAAGTCCACATTTCTGGTCACATTTAGCAAAGATTATTTAACAGATGAGCACTACTATAAGCAGCCTGAATCCACCAACATTCTCATCTGAATACCAACCCAAAAGAGCACTGCTGTAAAACAAAACACATAGTAGATCCTAGTTAATTTTGGGTTGAATATAATTCTTACATAAATGAATCAGCAAATTAAACACATAATATATTTATATGTTTGACAGATTTGTACAACCTCTCCCCTTCATCAAAAAGGCAGCGTATTTGGAGCTTTCTATTAAACATCGCAGATTTCTAAACTATGAAAAGACAGAGAAGAAATGAAAGATTCATATTAATAGTAAGAATTGTTATGCTAATTGTGAGTTATTTGTGTTCTGTACTATTTTTTGCTTTCTACTGAATAGTCATTATCTTACTCCATGTTTCTCTTTCAATTCGTTTGGAAAATACAAAATGAAGAAGCTGAATAAGGAGATATGCCTATCTACATATCTAATATGCATTCTGAAGTGTCAAATTAAAGTGGCAATGTAAGTCTTGCCCAACTCAAAACCAGGTGGGATTATAAAAGTTTCTTTAGAAGATGATGCAGTTAGGAGAAGCTAAGTTGTGCTACAATAACAAGAAGACACCAAAATCTTAGTCACTAAACCCAACAAGGTTTATTTCTACTTCACGTCACCAACCAGAAGCTAGACTTCTTCCTTCCTGTAAATCCACCATTTCAGAGGTCTTCAAGTCCAGCCACAAGCACCAGAAATGATGTTATGTAGAAGGTTCATTTGTGGAAGGGACAGATCATGTCTGTGCATATTATCAGCCAAAATTCAGTCACAATTTCCCAACCTAACTTCAAGGAAGGTTAGGACATATACTCTTTCTGGGTGCTCAGGACAGGAAAATTAATTGGCAAACACTAGCCAGTCTTGACACAGACAGAAATAACTTAAAATACTCTTTTTTATTCAATGATGTATATGCATATTATTATTAGTTTCCCTAGTCAATCTGCCCAAAATGCAACTGAAGAACAATGTTAATAGAGTAGCAGTTCAATGACTTCAATGTCACCTCTCTGGCCATTGAAAACTCATTAACAGTCATAATAGAGATTCTGTTCCACATATATTTATTTATCTTTTTTTAATTTATTTTATTTATTTATTTATTTATTTTTGGTTTACTGTAGAGACGAAGTCTCGCCAAGTTGCCCAGGTGGGTCTCAAACCCGCAGGCTCAGGCAATCCACTTGCCTCAGCCTCCCAAAGTGCTGGGATTACAGGCTGAGCCACTGAGCCTGGCCTTTTTCATTTTTATTCTTATTTTTTTTGAGTCGGAGTCTCACTGCCGCCCAGGCTGGAGTGCAGTGGTACACGGCAGCCTTGACCTACTGAGCTCAGGCAATCCTTCCACCTCAGCCTTCCAACTACTTGGAACTATAGGCACATGCCACCATACCTAATTTTTTTCATTTATTGTGGAGATGAGGTCTCACCAAGTTGCCCAACCTTGTCTTGAACCCCTGAACTCAGGCAATCCTCTCGCCTCAGCCTCCCAAAGTGCTGGGATTACAGGCTTGAGCCACCACGCCCAGCCTATTTATCTTTCATTCACCAAATATTTTGCCTACCTGTGGTAGGCACTGTTATAACCACTTAAAAAAAAAAGAAAGACATAATCTAGTTATCTAATCTAATCTCAGTGGCAATCTCAGAGGCTAACTCTTCTTATCAGACCAAAATAAGAACCAGGTCCCCTTCAGAAACTGCAGATAGATCAGTGTGGCTGGAACAAAGTGAGCAGGACACTCAGTCCTTGGCAGACTAAGAAAGAGGGGATGTAAATATCAGAAGGTCCTGTGTGCCATGCTGACAATAATTCAGGCCCTAAATAGGAGCCTCCTGAAAAAATGTAAGCATAGGAGTAACAAGACCAGATGAATGTCTTTGAAGGATCACTCTGACTGCCTGCTGCATGGAAGGTGAACTAGCATGACACAGGAAGAAGGCAGTGACTATTATATGACTGCCATTATTTTGCCATCAAGGACATTTTGATGTAGCCACTTTGACCCGGACATTTTTACATGGGCAGTTTTTAGGCAGTATTTAAAAAAGCAAATCAGTCCATTTCCAAAATAAAAATTGCTTTGTTGTTTTTCTCCTTCCATTGGTATGCTCATTGTGAAATATTCAGAAAATACACGGAGACATAAAGGAAAAATAAAAATAACCCACAATCCAGTGCCTAATGAAAACTGCTCTTAACATATTTAGCGTATGTGTTTCCAAACATTCCCCCCCAAAATTTACTTTTCCTAAAAGAAATGTGATAAAACCATAAATGTGGGTATAACCTGCTTTCTTAGTGTAGCAATACATTCCGAACATTTTCCAAAGAAATACATATAGTTTGTGTTTTAGTCCATTTTGTGTTGCTATGAAAATACCTGAGGTTGGATAATTTATAAGAAAAGAAGTTTATTTGGCTCATAGTTCTGCAGGCTAAGAAGTTCAAGGGCATTGCCCTGGCTTCTGGTCAGGGCTTTCATGCTCCATCACAACATGGTGGAGAGGGTCAAAGGAAAAGAAGACACATGCAAAGAGAGGAAAACTTCAAGGGTATACCTGCTTTGTGACAAACCACTCTCAAGGAAACCAGTCCATTCCTGCAAAAAACAAATCCAGTCTTGTGAGAATGAGAACTCCAGTTCTCCTGCATATTATTATGAGCTGTTACTCTATTAACATTGTTTAACAGCAAAAGGCCATTCGTGAAGGATCTGCCCCCACAACTCAAACTCCTCCCTCTAGGCCTACCCACCACCACATTTGAAATCAAGTTTCAACATGAGAATTAGTGGGGACAAATAAACCATATCCAAACCATAAAATTTCATCCCCGCCCCCAAAACTCATGTCCATCTCACATACAATCATTCCTTCCCAGTAGTCTCAAAAGACTTAACTTATATCAATACCAACTTAAAAGTCCAAAATGCAGTCTCATCTGAGACTCCAGGCAAGTTCCTTCCAGCTTCTAGTTTGTAAAATAAAAAGCAAGTTATTGGCCAGGCGCGGTGTCTCACACCTATAATTCTAGCACTTTGGGAGGTTGAGGCGAGAAGACTGCTTGAGCCTAGGGGCTCGAGGCCAGTCTAGGCAACATGGTGAGAACTTGTCTCTACAAAAATTAAAAAAAAAATTATCCAAGTGTGGTGGCACATGCCTGTAGTCCCAGCTACTTAGGAGGCTTAGGTGGGAGAATCGCCTGAGCCTAGAAGGTTAAGGCGGCAGTGAACCATAATCTTGCCACTGCCTTCCAGCATGGGTGAGAGTGAGACTCTGACTCAAAACGATAGTTTTTTTAATTTAAAAAAAAAGATTATTTACTTCCAACATACAATGGTAGGGTACAGACACTGGGTAAACATCCTCATTCCAAAAAAGAGAAATCAGCCAAAAGAAAGAGGCGACAGGTCCCACACAAGTCTGACATCCAGCAGAGTAGACATTAAATCTTTTTTTTTTTTTTTTTTGAGTCGGAGTCTCACTCTGTCGCCCAGACTGAAGTGCAGTGGCTGCTCCCGGTCACTGCAGTCTTGACTTGCTGGGCTCCAGCGATCCTTCCGCCTCAGACTTCCAAGTAGCCGGAATTACAGGCATGCGCTACCAATTTTTTTTTTAACCTAAATTGCTATTCCCTATCAAAAATAATTCTTTACAATTAAAAGAGAGTGATAGAAATAACTGAAAGTTCTTTCTCTCTCTTTTTTAAATTTTTTGAGTCAGAGTCTCACTCTGTCGCTCAGGCTGGAGTGCAGAGGCACGCTCCCGGCCACCGCAGCCTCGACCGGCTGGGCTCCGGCGATCCTTCCGCCTCAGCCTTCCGAGTAGCCGGAATTACAGGCATGTGCTACCACGCCCGGCTGATTTTTTGATTTACTGTAGAGATGAGGGCTCGCCAAGTTGTCCAGGTGGGTCTCGAACCCGCGGGCTCAGGCAATCCACTCACCTCAGCCTCCCAAACGTGCGGGATTACAGGCTGAGCCACTGAGCCCGGCTGACATTAAATCTTAAATCTCCAGAATTCTCTCTAACTCCATGTGCTGCCTTCTGGGCACATTGGGGCGGGGGCTGGGATCCAAAAGCCTTGGGCAGTCCTGCCCCCATGGCTTTGCTGGGTGCATTTCATGTGGCTGCACCTACAAGTTGGAGTTGAAAGCCAAAGGTTTTCCAGGCTGAGACGGCACACTGCCAGTGGATCTATAATTCTGGTGTCCCCACAGCAGCTCTACTCCCGTGGCTCTACTAGGTATTGCCCAGGAGGGGACTTTTTGGTGGCTCTACCCCTGTGGCAAGCTTTCAGATACAGCCTCTGCCATCTAAGTGGAAGCTGCCAAGCCTCCATGGCTCTTGTATTCTGATGCCTGCAGACTTAGTGCCACGTGGAAGACTTCCTATTTGCACTCTCTGGAGCAGCCAGGATGTGGGGATCAGCATCTCATTGCAGCACTACAGGCCTGTCCCTGAAAGCATTCTGTCTTCACAGGCTTCTGGGCCTGTGGTGGGATAGGTAGCCTTGAAAACCTCTGAAAAGTCTTTGGGGTCTTTCTTTTTATTGTTCTGACATTCACACTTGGCTTCCTTTCACTTGTGTTAATTTCTTTAGGAAGCCACACCCTTGGATTCCTCTTCTGAAAATGCTCTTTCATTCTCTACCACGTGGCCAGGCTGAAAATTTTCCAAATTTTTATGCTTTGCTTCTAATTATAAAATTCTACCTTTAGATCATTCCTTTGCTGCCATAACTGAGCATACACTGCTAAAAGTAACCACGCCACTTCTTGAGTACTTTGCTGCTTAGAAATTCTTCCACCAGATACCTTAGGTCATAACTCTAAGTTCAACCTTCCACAAAGTCTTAGGGCACCGGCACAATGCAGCCAAATTCTTTGCTACAATGGAATATGGGTGACCTTTCTTCCAGTTTCCAGTGAGTTTCTCATCATTTCCATCTGAGACCTCATCATCAGAATGGCCTTCACTGTCCATGTTTCTTTTTATTATTACCATTTTAAAGATATGGGGTACAATTCAGAATTAGGTACATAAGTGGTCATCATACAGGTGAAGTTTGGGTCTCCCATTTTTCCTCACTTTGCCTGGTTTGGAATCAGGTACCCTTACTGATGTTGTGTGTCCCTTCCTCCCTCCCCTGGCAGTGTCCCGCTACTGCCAATCCCTTTCTTGTATTATGATAAATGTTCAGGATCCACTTATGAGTGAGAACATGTGATACTCAGTTCTTTCTCTCTGTGATAGATCACTGGGTATGATAGACTCGAAATCCACCCAAGTTGCTTCAAAGTCCACAATTTTGTCCTTCTTTCTGGCTGTGTAATATCTATGCTTCTGTCAGCATTTTGGCCATAACCACTTAACCAATTTCTAAAAAGTTCTAAACTTTCCCTTGAATTTTTGTCGTCTTCTGGGCCCTCACCAGAATCACCCCTAATGTTCCATTAAGGCAATAAAGTATTTTTCTAGCCTGTGCCTCCAAACTCTTTCAAACTCTGCTCATTACTCAATTCCAAAGCCACTTTCACATTTTCAGGTCTCTTCATAGCAACACTCCACTCTCTGTGCCAATATCCTGTCTTAATTCATTTTATATTGCTTATAATATTTTATGTTGCTTATACCTGAAACTGGGTAACTAATGAAGAAAAGAAACATTTCTTTTTTTTTTTTATTGTGAAGTTGTGGGGTGCAGTTAAGGGTTAGGTATACAATTGCGTTTCATTCAGGCATCCTGTTGATATGGGATGTTTCCCCGTACCCAGACAGATATTTGCTACTGTTAATCCCATCTCCCTCCCCCCACCATAGTTTTCCAGTACGGGCAGTCATTTTCGTGTGTATTGCATTGGATGTTTAAGGTCCATTATATGAGTGAGAACATGTGATACTCGGATCTTTGTTTCTGTGAGAGGTCACTCAGTATTATAGACTCTAGTTCCATCCAGGTTGCTGCGAAATTCATGATTTTGTTCTTTTTTATGGCTGCGTAGTATTCCATCGTGTATATGTACCACATCTTTTAATCCAGTCCTCTTTTGAGGGGCAGCATGGCTGTTTCCAGGTTCTTGCTATTGTGAACAATGCTGCGATAAACATGAGTGTGCAGGTATCTTTTTTATAGAGTGATTTGTGTTCTTCAGGATATATTCCCAGTAGGGGGATTGCGGGGTCATATGGGAGGTTGGTATTTAGAGCTTTTAAGAATCGCCACACTGCTTTCCACAGAGGTTGCACTAGTTTACACTCCCACCAACAGTGTAGAAGTGTTCCCTTTTCACCACATCCTCTCCAGCAGCTGTTATTTTTTGAGTTGTTGATAATTGCCATTCTGACTGGGGTTAGGTGGTATCTCAGTGTGGTTTTGATTTGCATCTCCCTGATGATTAGTGAGGTTGAACATTTCTTCATGTGTTTGTTAGCTGCTCGGATGTTTTCCTTTGTGAAGTGTCTGTTCATATCTTTTGCCCATTTTATAATGGGGTTGTTTGTTTTTTTCTTTTCAGCACACTTGAGTTCCTTGTAGATCCAGGATGTTAAGCCTTTGTCGGACCTGGAGTTGGCAAATACTTTTTCCAAGTCTGTAGGCTGTCTCCCTGCTCTCTTGATGGTTTCTTTGGCTTTGCAGAAGCTTGTCAGTTTAATAATTTCTTACAGCTATGGAGGCTGAGAAGTCCCAGTCAAAGGACCATATCTGATGAGAGACTTCTTGCCAGTGGGGACCCTCTGCAGGGTCCTGAGGTAGCACAGAGCATCACATGACAGAGGAACTAAGCTTGCTAATGTGCTTGCTCAGGTCTCTCTTCCTCTTCTTATAAAGCTACCAGTTCCACTCCCATTATAAGTCATTAATCTATTATCCAGTTAACCCATGAATCCAGAAATGGATTAATTCATTTGTGAGGGAAAGCTCTCAGGATCCAATCATGTTTTAAAGGCCTCACCTTTTATTTATTTTTTTAAGAGTTATATACATTTTACTAGTGTGTTTCAGACTTGTCCTGGATATTTTAAAAGGTGTCATAAAAGCCATGTATGCTGGTGGCAGGAGGCAACGGAGAGAGGCTTGGGGATAAGGGACAAGGGAAGACTTGTTTGCAAATTCGGAGCAAACCCCTCTTCTGGGTCTAAAATAAAATCTTTTGTCTTCAGTAAAACAAAAGTCTTTCTGCTCAGTGCTGATGGCAGGCAGTTTGCTCAGAAGTGGTTTCCCTCGGGAAGAAGGTAAGTCCAGTCAGCACCGTAAGCACCACACAGGGACCAGGCCACGCACCGCCGTCATCACTGCTGCATGTTGTGGATGATCGCCAGGATGCTCATCTTCTCCTGGGCAGAGTCTACGCCACTCCCGTGCCCAAACCATAGAGCCGCCTGCAGTACTTGGCATCATCAATGCTGTCCTCAAAGAACAACTCCTTCATCCTGAGAAAGGCCTTGCCCATCAGCAGGGAGTCGGAGCCTGCTTGGTGCTGCCTTCCAATTCTCTGCAAATCCAGTTGATCCGCCACTCTCTGAAGGGCCTCACCTTTTAATGCTGCCACATTGGGGATTAAGTTTCCAACACATGAAATTTAGGGGACACATTCAAACCATAGCAGTTTGGTATCAAACTGGTCACAGAATATTCCATTGATTGGATGAATGTTCCACTAGACAATGTAGGTTAGTGGCCGATAACTTAAGTTCTAAATTCAAATTGTCTTAGTTCTCCAGAGAAATAGAACAAGAAGTGTGTGTGTGTGTGTGTGTGTGTGTGTGTGTGTGTGTGTGTGTGTGTGTAGGAGAAAAAGAGAGAGACAGATTTAGTTCGAAGCCTGGTGTCCAACCTTTTGGCTTTGAGTAAAGAGGCCACACATAAATAATGTAGTTAGAGTATATACATAATAAGACTTCTCAGGGTGCTCTTCAGAAATGTTTGTTTTAACACGATGTTAAAGGATTTTGTGGGGTCACATCACTAGCTGTCCTAAGCTGCATGCGGTCCATAGGCCTCAAGTTGGACATGCTGGTTTAAAGAACTGGCTCACGTGATTGTGGAAGCTGACAAGTTCAGAATTTGCAGGGTAGGCTAGCAAGCTGGAGGCCCAAGGAAGAGTTGCAGTTCAAATCTAAAGACTCTGCTGGCAGAATTACTCCTTCCATCGGGGTGGTCAGTCTTTTTCTCTTAAGATCTTAAACCTCATATCCTCTGGAGAATTCTGCTTTACTCAAAGTCTACTGATTTAGATGTTAATCTCATCTTTAAAATATTTTCACAGAAACATCTAGAATAATGTTTGACTGAATGGGTACTGAGGCCTAGCCAAGTTGACACATAAACTTAATCGTCACAGGGGCTACACAGTTTCTGTTACAAACGACTCAATTCTGTTGGTATATGTCATAGCAGACATATACAATATGTAAACAAATATGTATAGTTGTGTTTCAATACCACTTTATTTATAAAAACAGATGACAGGCTAGATTTTATCAGTAGACTTTAGTTTGTTGACTCTTATACTTAACCACGTTTTTAACTGTTTGACTTTGGACAGATCATGTAAGTTCTTGAAACCTCAAATTTCTCATCTGTGAGAAATTAGGACAATAATCCAAATTCAAAGGGCTGGGATGAGAATTTTTTGCTTTTTTTGAGTTGGAGTCTCACTCTGTTGCCCAGGATGAAGTGCAGTAGCATGCTCACGGCCACCAAAGCCTTGACCTACTGAGCTCAGGCGATCCTTCCACCTCAGCTTTCCAAGTAGCTGGAACTACAGGTGTGTGCCACCACGGCTAATTTTTTGATTTATTGTAGAGATGAGGTCTCGCCAGGTTGCCCAGGCTGTTCTCAAACCTGTGGGCTCAGGCAATCCTCTCACCTCAGCCTCCCAAAGTGCTGGGATTACAGGCTTGAGCCACTGCACCTGGCCTGGATGAAAATTTAACAAGACAATATTTGTCGAACACCCAGCACAATATCAGTCACATATTAAGTCTTCTCTTTATTATTATTTATCCAATATCTACTGACAGAACTACTTTAAACAGCTTTATTAAGGTATAACTGACATACAATAATGTATATATTTAAAATATACAACTCAAAAAGTTTTAGCATATCTATATGAGGGCCCTCAAAACCAGAATTTATTTATAAAAAGTTTTGCATTTAATCCTACATGTTTAAACTTCAATCACTTTCAAAGTACTCTCCGTTTGATATAATACACCTATTGAGATGCTTTTTCCACTGCTTAAAACAGTTTTTGAACTCATCAATTTTGATGCCTTTTAGTGCTTCTGCCATTCTTTTGTTTCACCTCTTCCATATCAGCAAAATGTTTCCCTTTGAGGACTTTTTTCATCCAGGGAAACAAACAAACAAAAAAGTCGCTCAGTACAAGACTGGGTGAATAGGGAGGGTGGGCACGGTGATCATGCTGTTTTTGGTCAAAAACAGATAAACTCATAAATCACTCATCATGAAATGGGCAATTGTCTCAAAAGAATCTCTAAAAAAAATTCACTGAAGTTGAATGCAGCCTCTCACAACAACGCTAGCTGGTACACTGATGCCAACGGGTTCCTAGAACACTTACCTAGAAGGGGAAGCCTGTACTACAAGAGGCCCACCCTCCAAAAGATAATTCCAGTATATTTTGGGTCCCCCTGTACACGCACAAAATTATCACCGCCATCAAAAATAGTGAATATAACTATCATCCCAAAATGTTGCTTCTGGTCCTTTGTAATACTGCCCTCTCCCTCCTTCTACCTCTCCTAGAAATAATAAATACAGCCATGCACATCCATGGACAGATCTTTGCATATGTGTTCAATACTTAAGACGCCACAAATAGGACCCTTTATTTTTAGAGTACGTTCATTTGATACTGTTATACATATTGACAAATTGCTTTTCAGGGAGGTACCAATGTGCAAGGACTGCTTCTCCCCACTTCTTTTTGATTATTATATTGACAGCATGTGTGTATGTGCCCAAAATAATCTTGTGTGCTTAAGATAGGTGTCTGAGTTCACATTTGAAGCATCTAGAGACAGTTCAACAGTATTTGACTGGCCCTATTCAAGAACCAACACCTTCAGAGACTTAGCACGTAAAATAGTAATGAAAAGAAAATCTTTTCGTTGGTGAGATGCGAGCTGTTCCAGGGAGGTGACCAGCTAGGAATGTTGTACAGGCTCTACCACACTTGCATGAACAAAGTATAAGATTCCATCCCAGGAGTCTAATTGCACTAAAGCAATATTCCAGCTCTGTTGGTCATGCCAGATCAACAGGACCCTGTTACTCTGACTTATCTACAAAACCAGTCAGTCATGTGATCAGGAATAGAGGCGAATCTACCACAGAATAAGCTTTTTGTTTTCTTTTGTACTTACTTGTTAATAAATGTTTGTATGTTTAAAAGTACTAGGAGGCTGGGTGTGACAGTTTCACACCTGTAATCCCAGCACTTTGGGAGGCTGAGGTGGAAGGATTGCTTGAACCCGGGAGTTCACGACCAGCCTAGACAACATAACGAGACCTCACCACTACAAAACAACAACAACAACAATTAGCTGAGCATGGTGATTCACACCTGTAGTCCCAGCTACTTGGGAGGCTCAGACAGAAGGATCACCTGAGCCCAGGAAGTCGCAGCTGGGGTGAGTCGTGATCATGCCATTGCACTCCAGTCTGGGTGACAGAGACCACGACTCAAAAAAAAAAAAAAAAGAATTTGGGGAACTTGGTCTTATATTTAATAGCAATAAACCATCCACTAACAAGGTTGTGAGGGCAAGTGCATATAGCCACTATGCAGCTTTAATATGTTCACTAAAGGACCTTGACCATGACTGGACTGCCAAATTGGTTTAGGTCTGTATGCTAATCTGAAGGGGAAGAAATTATGACATTGTATTCATTTGTATTTTTATTAATAGGTAGATTGAGTATCTTTTCATAAGACTGTTGAACATTTGCCTTTCTTCTCTTGTAAATTACCTTTCATATCCTCTGACCATTTGTCTACCATGGTAATTAAATTTTTCTTATTTGTTTGTAAGAGATCTTGTTATATTACGGGCATTAGACTTCTGCCATATGACTTGCAAATGTTTTCCTATATTATGGTGCTTTTTTTCTGAAGTAGTAAAGGTTATCAATATTTTTCTTTATGATTTCTGGCTTTGGGTGTCATACTTAGAAAATTCTCTTTTAAGGCCTGGCTCGGTGGCTCAGCCTGTAATCCCGTGCTTTGGGAGGCTGAGGTAAGTGGATTGCCTGAGCCCGCGGGTTCGAGACCCCTGTGGACAACTTGGCAAGACCTCATCTCTACAATAAATCAAAAAATTAGCCGGGGGTGGTAGCGCGCGCCCGTAGTTCCAGCCACT
>JAPVLO010002356.1:0-36528 GCA_027257055.1 Cephalopachus bancanus | reverse complement strand
TTTGTGAAACATTTTTGCCTCAAAGTATGGGGCAGGACCCCTCTGAAAGGACAGTCTTCAAGGGGGAAGGGAAAAAGGAGAAAGTGATCTTTCTAGGTTTTATGGCTTTCTTTGGAGAGGAAAGGTTCTAGTTTCTAGAGTCCACCATAAGATTGAGGAATTATTGTTTCTATGACTTGCTTTGGGGGAGAAAGAGGGATGGGAGACAGGAGGGCAAGTGAGAGAGACCTTGCTTCAGAGGCCTTTCCAATGTCCTTCAGTTCAAAGTACTTAGCAGGGCATTGTGTCGTACTTTGGAGTATCACATTCGGAGCCCCAATCCCATTCACAGGCTTAGAGATGGAGGGACTCTTGAGCCTTCCTTGCATGGTGGGAGCTGTGGTCTTGCTCTGGTCCAAGACTAATTAGCCTGACCTTGTTGGGCATTAAGATTCAATATCAACTTCTAGGTCTATAAGTGGATCTAATAACATATGCACGAATGGCATCACTCCCACCTGTCTTGGGCTTTGCTTTCTAACCCTGCTTCTAGCCCTGGGGAATTTCCCATTCTTCTCTATAAGCTTGACTATATATTTTTAAAGTATTACATGTTGTGCAGAATTTCTGTGTCTTTGTTGTGAAAATGATGTTCTTTCGCATTTTCTCAGTCCATTATATTAGAAGAACATTTGGTCATTTTGTGGAGAAGAGTATCCATGTAATCATTTTTAAAAGATAATGAAATGAAGAAAAATCAAAGATCAGTGTTTGTCTCTGAAAGGAAACATGGTTGGTTGTAAAAATGTGAACACTATTTACTGCGTTTTTATTTTTTTAATAAAGTCAGCCAAATCATGGCAGATGCCATGACAGTGTCTAAGTGGAATGTGATGTGATTAGCTTTGATCATACAGAAGTACAGGTAAAAGGGAGGAGGGCTAGTGGCAGAAGAGGCAGGCTTGTGGACACAGGTGGGACAAGGTGCAATCAGAGCACCAATGTCCTCAGACAATAGATACTCTGTACATCTGGAACTAGCCATGATTATTTAAGCTTATTTTCAGAAGTTGCCAAAATGGCCACAGAGGAGCTAAAGGAGTGACATAATTCCGTGGGGAAAAGGAGGAGATGGCTGCCGGGTAAGAACGTGCATGAACTCACCCAAGAGGTCATATCTAAAGATAGTGCACAGAACCATGGCAGTAGGAGGTCATTTAAAGGTAAGTAGGAAAAGGAAGGCTTAAGTAGAGACCTTGGACACTCAGAGGTAGAGATGTGGCAGAGAGAATGGGACACAGCAGGGGAGATGGTCATAAGCCCTTCTGATCAGTTTCCTCTTTAACCTGTGCAAGTTCTACATTGATAATTATTTTAATTTTAATGTTACTTAAAATTTTCCATTCCCTGTCTAGACTAAGAATCACTGCCCAAGAAGTCTCAATGTAATAGAGTTGCAATATCCATTCCCTATAATTGATGCAAAGTTATGTGTTCATGGAACAGTCCTTTTAGGATAAGATGACCCAATTCAGTGATTTTCAGTGGATAATGCAGAGGACTTTGAAATTTTAGGTAGCAGCTTCTGAAATCTGAGAATTTTACTTTTCTTTCCTATATCTCTTAGTTCTTCGGGGTCCAGTGATTTCTTCTTTATTACCTGTGGGATTTTTTTCCACCTGTCTTCCCTGAGAATATTGAATTAGATCTTTGTAATAAGTATTGACTCTTAACTCCCAAGAGCGATCATAAGAAACATAATACACTTAAATTTAGTAGTCTAGACATTATTATAATTTTTCTGTTTGTATGGCTGTTCTAAAAAGAATATAAATTATCTTTGTTAAAATGCATTCACTGACTGATTCTTATTTTTAAAAAATCAGAGTGTCTAGGTGAGAATCATCCAAGTAATCACAGATGAAAACTCAGTTTTCAGTTATGTATAGAATTATTTGATCACTTCATTTTGCTTATGTGAAAGATCTTTGGCCATCTATTTTGAGAATTATAACTTTAATAGAAGAGTCAAATAATTAATATGATATTTTAAAAGCTTTAAAGTGTATTACTTGCAAAATAATTTGATTTGAAATCACATTTAATTTGCCCTGAAAGCCACACTTTCATTACTGTTATACTGACCTCTTCTGGATGATTTCTATAATGTTATCCAGATCATGTTAGCTCAGTTTTTTAAGTCACTGTAGGCTATGGAATTGATATCATAAAAACACTGATGAGTCTGGTGTAACTATTCAAAGTTTAGTTCATCGAGGATTCATTATATGTAGGCACTGACCAAAGAGTTTATGGTTCAGTAGAGAGGGTAACAAAAACAAATAATGATAATAAAAATACAGTAGTTGAGTTTAAAAAATATATTTAGATTGAATATTTGCTTAATATATTTGGGTGCTCTGGTGTTGGGTACATATATGCTTCTAATTGTTATATCCGCTTGCTGAATAAGTCTCCTTATCATTATATAATAACCTTCTTTGTCTTTTTTACAGTTTTTGACTTAAAGTTGTTTTTTTTTTTAACCTGACATAAGTATAGCTACCCCTGCTCTCTTAGGGTTTCTAATTGCCCAAAACATCTTTTTTGATCTCCTTACTTTACGTCTGTGTGTCTTTAAAGTTGAAGTGAGTCTTTTATAGACAGCATACAGACGAGACTATCTCTCTTTATAACCCTTCCCTCCACAGATAACTTTACTTCTACTGCATGTTAAAAAACAAAGCAATCCATCCAAAATGACCACGTAGCTACCAGATTCCTAGTTTGATATTTATTCTATTTTCTTTTTTATTTTAAAGATGTGGGGTACAATTCAAGATTATTCTATTTTCTTTGCACCCTGTAAAAATTGAATGAGTTCATTCTTTTAAATAAAGATAAAGATACTTTAAGACCATGTTTTTACATTAACATAGTTTGTTAAATACAATATAAATGCTAGCTTACTAGAAAAGAGCTGTCCTAGTTTAAAATAGTGTTTATTTACCATATATTTATTAATATGATCATTACTTAAGGTTTTCTCCTCAAATATTAAAGTCATTCACTTAAAAGGAGCCCTAAGGAAAGTGACCTTTAAGAAGAGTGACTGTTACATGAAAATATGCAGTTTATTTGGATGAGACTATTCTCACTGACTCTGAAAGTGAACTCCCCAATCTAACAACTTAAGCTTTGATTCCTGCAACAGAGTTAACCAAGCCTGGGTAAAAGGGAGTGTTGGTTGATAGGAAGGCATGGAGGGGGGCACCACTAGCTGATGACTGTAGTAGTCAAGAATGGAGGCAGAGAAGGAATGAGGGGGATCCTAGGAAGGGCCCCACAGGTATGTAGGGCCACAGCTGTAAGCATGTTTATTTTGGGAACATCCAAGTACCAAATGGGCATGTTAAACCAAGGGACTTTCAAAGTCACGTACACAAGTAGGATTACTAACTTTACGCCTTGCAGAATTTGGGGATAAAAGCCCACTGCTAACTCGCAATAAACAGCTTCTGCTCGATCTTGAACAGTAGTCCAATCCCTTTCTTTCTAGTTGCCGACTCTGTCTCACCTCCAGGAATCTCTGGACCTTGCTGGAGCAGGACTCCCGCATGTGTCCACCCCTGGGGACATGGTTCCATAGTGGCTGTTGATGTCAGATGTGCAGACCACACCAGGAAGCATCTCTATCCTCAAGGGGGATCTCAAAGTGAGAGTCTCAACAGCAACATGAGAAAATGGTCCCACCACCCAGTCAGGCTGCAGCTTTTGGAAAATAGAATCTGTGGTAGGAACCATGGATCCCAGGGTCATGCACCTAGTGGCACTTGCCTTTGCTGCCAGGTGGGTCACTAACTCACTGCCATGTCATGTAGAGTCCTAGATCAGTGGATCAAATGTTCTAGTAGTCCCAGAATAACAATGTTGGCCAGGGCCCTGCAGACAGAAAAGGAAGTCCCATTCCCAGCCTCTGTGTCTGCTCCAGTCAGGATGATTTCCAGGGACTGCCTGTCTTGTTAAGGGATGCTGCCACATCTGAGTTCTACACTGGTGTCTGCTGTGGGCAGCTTTGTCATTCAGCAGTGGTGAGATCAGCCGTGCTGAGGCAAGCCCTTGCTGTCAGGCCATGCATGGCCTCCCACTCTGCCACCCTTCTGAGTGGGCAGCCATGGGCTTACTGGTGTTAACTAGCTTAGCTACTCTGGGTATTTCATGTCTCTCCTACACTGATCAATCTGGAAGGTGTTAATGTGGATACAGAGATCTGCCCCTTTGTGCCCTAAGGTCCATCCACAAGTCCCTTTCCCAGCTTTTTCTGTCCTTCCTATTCCTTTCTGTGCCCCAGTGGACTAACCAAATCAGTCTCCCTCATCATGAAACTATTCATATCTAACCTCATGTGATTTCTGTCTCCACATGATGTGGACAAACAGGTGCACTGCTGTGGCTTTTCCTGTGGGAGCCTTCCACTCACCACAATTGTTCAGGGGAATTTGGGGCCACAGTGCAGCTTCCATCCTCTTGTGGAAGACACCTATCCTAAAACCAATCTTTCCTCCCCGTAGACTGATCACAGAAGACACTCTGTGTGGTCAGGGGCATGAGATGGGGGAGAAGGGTCAGAGCACCTTTGGCGTGTGACCTGGGTCTCTGAGGCACCTGCACATGGGGTTTGCTTGTCCCCCTCCTGCTCCAGCCCCTGGTGTACCACTTATGACTTGCACAGATGACTGCTGGGCCTCCTGACCTCATTCCTTGGTGGGTCTCCCAGAGCTCAGATGGTGATGGGAAATTCTGTGCATGGGGTCTCATGATGCCCCATGGTCAAGCACTGTAGTTCCACCGAGGCTGAGTAGCATGCAGAAAAGTGTTTTTCAAACAACTCATTGGGCCAGGCATGGTGACTACACATGTTATCCCTGTACTTGGGGAGGCCAAGGTGAGAGGGTTGCCTGAGACCAGGAACTCAAGACCAGCCTGGGAAACTTGGTGAGATCTCATCTACAATAAATCAAAAAATTTGCCAAGCATGGTGGCAGGCACCTATAGTCCCAGCTACTTGGGAGGCTGAGGCAGAAGGATTGCCTAAGCCCAGCAGGTGGAGACTGTGGAAGCTGTGAATGTGCCACTGCACTCCAGTCTGGGCAACAGAGTGAGATGAAGGAAGGAAGGAAGGGAGGGAGGGAGGGAGGGAGAGAAAACCCCACACAACTTATAATCCTCTGGTGCAGAAGGCACTGCCTGATTCCAAATCTCTGGAGCTCTGTGCGGTGATTCTTCCACTGCAGCTTTCAGCTTGTGGTAAATTGACCATGGCTGCTTTTCCCATCACAGACACGCCCAGCTCCCAGAGGCACCAGCAGGTATGGGCTGAGTGCCAGGGTTGCAGGTTAGACCTGCTGCAGAGCCCTGCCCTGGGCCCACTCATGCTGCCGGCCCTCCTAGTCATTCTGGAAAGGGCTTAGAGTAATTTTTCCAGAGGAATAGGCTGCCTCCAGAGCCTGGAGTGAACTAAGGCATTATTTCCCCTGTAAGGGTACTGGGCACAAAATACAATACTTGACTCTCACTTTGCTGTAGAAAACTGCATGCCCAGAAACCTGGACCCCTCAAAGCTTCCCCAACCCAGCAGCACCCAGATCATGGTAGTGCTTCTCTCCCACCCCCTAGACACATGTTCTATGAAGGCCTTTCACGCATTTCTCACCTTCCTTCATCTCATCAAATTAACACAATGTCATGAGTCTAGCAGACAAGGGCTGTGTTCCAAGAATGTCCAGGAATCATTCTGAGTACAGAAGGCAGGGTGAGAGAGTTAGCCTTAGAACAGGGTAAGGGAACACTACAGTCTCACTTGAATGAATGTGAGCAGCTTCTGGCCCCTGTGCTTGAGATGAGTGGGTGAAGTGTATTTGCCAACTCAATGGCTTTGCACATGTGCCTGGGTCATATGAATCTGCATGAGAGAGGATGCCTCACCCGGCAAAGCAACTGCAAGGAATGTCTGCTTGGCTGAGTCTGAAGCAAGTCAATGTCATTCCCTGCAATACATGAGGCCAGACTGGTTAGTTAAATGGGAATATGGGGTGAAGCACCAACCCTAGGTCCTTCAAGAAGGGCACTTATCTTTGCCCTTCTTCCTGGGATGTGGAGGGATGGGGAGCCATGTCAGAGCTTTTCTTACTAGAATAGCTCTTACCTCACAGGCCAAGGAATACAATGTTCATTGTCCTCTCAGATCCAACCCATTCATCTTACGAAGGTAGAATTTCTTATGCTCCTAGTCTTAAAATGCATTGCACAAAGGCAAAGAGTGCTTGTGAACTAACATCCATGCTAGAAAACAGTCGTGTGCCTGGTCACTGAGATGTAGCATGAGGGAAGCTCCAGCCTATGAATCTGATGTGTGCATCAGTTGCACCGTGACAGCAATAAGAGGGTCTGCAAAAATACTACCATGTAAATCTATCATGTTCTTCTTTTGTTTGGTGGGGTCCAGTTCTTTTCCCAGCTGTCCATGGAGTTTCTGTCGAGGTTGGCAGGGTTTCTGTCAAAGAATGGGTGATGGGAAATTCTGTCCAAAGGGTCACATGATGTCCCATGGTCAGGCGTTCTGTCTCCACTGAGGCTGAGGAGCATGAAGGGAATTGAGAGACATGTGAAGTGTGGGTAAATGGGATGATTTTGGTTTTTAATCATATTGCCAAAGCCTAGACATGGAAATGCACCCCATATGTACATTGTAGATAAGAACATATTTTATTCTGCCTGCCTACAACAAATATATAGAATTGAGCTTCTACTTTGTGGCTGTATTCCAGATTTCAGATATATAATGAGCAAAATAGACCCCTTCCTGTCATCATGGAGATAAGAGTCTGAAGAGGAACAGGCAATACAAAGTAAAACAAATAAATCTATCATTACAAGTCCTGGAAGGAATGATGGAAACATGAACAGGACATAGTTGCAGAAGACACAGGACAAAAAGAACAAGGAGAAGGTGCCATGGGAGACTGGGGCCAGGGACACAGAAGCAGCAGCCACGTAGTATAGACCAGTGTTCCAGGCAGAGGGAACAACCCATGCAAAGGCTGCAGGACAGGAGAAAGCATGTTGTGTTTATAGGACTGAGAGGAAGTGGCAGTTGAGAGGGCCACGTTGGACAGGAGGGAGCTGGGGAGGCTGCCTGAGCTGCATGGAGAGGAGCTTCATCTACAGGGCCACACGTGTGCAGCCTTCACCAGGTCATGGCATGGGCTTGTTACTGGGTGCCATGTGGGGAGTTGGGTGAAGATGGGCAGGCAGGGTGTAGGAGACTCTGAGGGGCTGTCCCACAGTGTTGGGGAGGGAGGAACTGGCTTGGAGGAGGGGGTGGCCAGGCATTTGGGGAGGAAGAATGAACACAGCTTTCTCACATGTGGGCCTGGCAGGGCTGGCTGCTGGGGGGAGAGGGTGGCCACCATGGTGGAGGGGGCCACAGAGGGATTCCTGCTCCCCACAGGGGTCTCAAGGAGTCTGGAGGTTATGGGCTCAGGCAGGTGCCTGTTTCAGGGGAGCAGGACAAGATTCTCATAGCCACCTTCCCTGCCCTGCACTCCTACCCTCACCTACTGTATCTGTCCTCTGGCTTTGGGCATTTGAGAGGGATCAGTGGCCATTGCCTGATGACTGACAATGTTGGTGTTTTTTATTTATTTTGAGTCAGAGTCTCACTCTGTCACCCAGGCTAGATCTGCTGGGCTCAGGTGTTCCCTCCACCTCAGCCTTCCACGTAGCTGGAACTACAGGCACATGCTACTATGCCTGGTTAATTTTTTTTGGATTTATTGTAGAGATGAGGTTTCATCACATTGCCCAGGCTGGTCTTGAACCTACAGGCTCAGGCAATCCTCTCACCTTGGCTTCCCAAAATGCTGGGATTATAGGCGTGAGCCCCCGCCTACAATAATAAAATAAATTAAAACAAACCTGGGCATCTTGATTTACAATAAATAAAAAAACTAGCCGGACATGGAGGTGCACGTCTGTAATTCCATATACTTGGGAGACTGAGGCAGAAGGATGACCTGAATCAAGCAGATTGAGGCTGTGGTGGCCATGAGAATGCCACTGCTCTCCAACCTGGGCAGCAGAGCAAGACTGGCAAAAAAAAAAATTACAGAATTAGGATTCAATTTTTTGATATAAATTCCAGCCAAATCTTTCTTTCTTTCTTTCTTTTTCTGAGTTGGGGTCTCACTCTTTTGCCCAGGCTCACAGTCACCACAGCCTCAAAGTGCTAGGTTTATATGATCCTTCCTAATCAGCCTCCTGTGTATCTGGCTCCACACACTGGGCTAATCTGATTTAGTTTACAGATGATGTCTTGCCAAGTTGCCCAGGATGGTCTCAAACCATCATCTCAGGCAATCACTTCACTTCTGCCTCTCAAATTGCTGGGATTACAGGCGTGAGTCACAGTGACTAGCTCCAACTGAATTTTGTAACCTGCAAAGTTCAGTTTTGCAAATCTCATTCTTCCCTTTATCCCTTTATACATCTAGAACACTTGACAGTCATTTTTTTTTTTGAATTGGAGTCTCACTCTGACACCCAGGCTGGAGTGCAGTGGCATGCACACGGCCACTACAGCCTTGACCTACTGAGCTCAGACAATCCTTCTGTCTCACCCTCCAAGTAGCTGGAACTACAGGCATGTGCCACCATGTCTAGCTAATATTTTGATTCTATTGTAGAGACGAGGTCTCTCCAAATTGCCCAAACTGGCCTTGAACACCTGGATTCAGGCAGTTCTCTCACCTTGTTCTCCCAAAGTGCTGGGATGATAGGCGTGATCCACCACAACTGGCCCTTTTTTCTTAGTTTTGAAATGTCTGCTTTAGCCTCATGTCTGTCATCCCAGCACTTTGGGAGGCCGATGCGAGTGGATTGCCTGAGCCCGAGGGTTCGAGTCCTACCCAGGCAACTTGGCAAGACCTCGTCTCTACAATAAATCAAAAATTGACTGGGCATGGTGTAGAAAGTGATTGGTTCCATTCAGAATCCACCCACCTGGCTTCCAGCCTGGGCTCCAACCTTGGCCTGGCCAAGGTGAGCTGATGGAATAAAAGTCAATTTCCTTTTTTTTTTCTGAGTAGGAGTTTCACTCTGTGTCCCAGGCTGCAGCAACTACAGGCATGTGACACCACTTCTGGCTAATGATTTGATTTATTGTAGAGATGGGTTCTCCCCATGTTGCCCAGGCTGGTCTCAAACCTTTGGGCTCAGGCAATCCTCTCAACTCAGCCTTCCAAAGTGCTGGAATTATATAGGCTTGAGCCACTGTGCCTGGTCCAGACATCACTTTAAGATTGACCTGAGAAGCCAGGCGTGACCACTCAGGCATATTGTTCCAGCACTCTGGGGAGCAAAGGCAGGAGAATTGCTTCAGGCCAGGAGTTCAAGACCAGGTTGGGCAACATAGCAAGGCCATATCTCCATAAAAATAATTAAATTTTTAAAAAGATTGGGGCAAACCCTCCAGGTCCCCTCCCACTGTGGGAGTCTCTCTGTCCTCAATAAATCCTGCTTTCTCACTTAAAAAAAACCCAGTGGTCTTTGAAAAAGAGCTTTAGAAAAGAAAGCACACTGACTAAAAACATGACTTGAGAACTTTCTTTTCATTTTCTCTCTCTCTCTCTCTCTCTCTCTCTCTCTCTCTCTCTCTCTCTCTCTCTCTCTCTCTTTTTCCCCTCTGGTCTCGAATCCTTTGACTCAGGCAATCCACTCACCTCAGCCTCTCAAAGTACTGGGATTATAGGCATGAGCCACTGTGCCCAGCATTTGAGGCCTTTCAGCATGGCCATATGAATCTCCTGGGGTTGCTCAACAAATGACTCCAGACTAGAGGCCTCAAAAAACAATAATGTCTTCTCTCTCAGTCTTGGGGGCCAGAAGTCCAAAGTCTGGGTGTCAGCTGGTCTGGTTCCTCCCGGGTCCTGAGGGAGAGTAGATCCATGCCCCTCTTCAACTGGCTGCCATCCTTGGTGCTCCTGGGCTTCGGGCTGTGGGACGTCAACTCCACCTCCATTTCCACACAGCCTTCTTTCTTGTGCCTGTCTCTAATCTTCCTCTCCTTTCTCTCCTTCTTTATTATTATGAATTTTTGAAACAGGTTCTCTCTGTGTTGCCCAGGCTGAAGTGCAGTAGTGCAATCACAGCTCACTGCAGCCTCCAAATCGTGGACTCACACAATTCTCCTGTCTTGATATCCTGAGTAACAGGGACTACAGGTGTGCACCACCATGCCTGGCTAAATTTTTTATTTTTATTTTTGTAGATATGAGGCCTAACTACATTGCCCAGACTGACCTTGGATTTCAGTGATCCTCCTGCCTTGTCCTCCCAAAGTGCTGGGATTAAAGGCATAAGCCACTACGCCTGCTCCTTTTTTTTTTTTTTTTTTTTTTAGTTTTAAAATTTCTGCATTAGCTGGGTGAGGTGGCTTTTGCCTATCATCCCAGCACTTTGGCATGCAGAGGTGAGTGGATTGCCTGAGCCTAGGGTTTTGAGACCAGTCTAGGCAACTAGGCGAGATCTCTGCTCTACAATAAATAAAAAAAAAACTAGCCAGGCATGGAGGTGCATGCCTGTAGTTCCATCTACTTGAAAGGCTGAGGCAGAAGGATCACCTGAGCCAAGTAGATGGAGGCTGTGGTGGCCATGAACATGCCACTGCTCTCCAGCCCGGGCAACAGAGTGAGATTGGCACACACAAAAAAATTAAAGAATTAGGATTCAATTTTTTGATATAAATTCCAGTCAATTCTTTCTTTCTTTTTTCTTTCATTCTTTCTTTCTTTCTTCCTTCCTTCCTTCCTTCCTTCCTTCCTTCCTTCCTTCCTTCCTTCCTTCCTTCCTTCCTTCCTTCCTCTCTCTCTTTCTTTCTTTTTCTGAGTTGGGGGTCTCACTCTGTTGCCCAGGTTCATAGCCACTGCAGCCTCAAGCTGCTAGATTTACATGATCCTTCCTAATCAGCCTCCTGTGTATCTGCCTCCACACACATGTCTAATTTGGTTTAGCTTACAGACAATGTCTTGCCAAGTTGCCCAGGCTGGTCTCAAACCATTGGCTCAGGCAATCCTTTTGCTTCTGCCTCCCAGATTGCTGGGATTACAGGCATGTGACACAGTGACTGGCTCCAGCTGAATTTTGTAAACTTCAGAGTTCAGTTGTGCAAACCTCATACTTCTCTTTATCCCTTTATAAGTCTAGAACACTTGACAGTCACTTTTTTTTAGATAGAGTCTCACTCTGACACCCAGCTGGAGTGCAGTGGCATGCACATAGCCACTACAGCCTTGACCTACTGGGCTCAGATGATCCTTCTGTCTCACCCTCCAAGTAGCTGGAACTACAGGCATGTGCCACTACTCCTGGCTAATATTTTATCTTTATTGTAGAGACGAGGTCTCTCCAAATTGCCCAAACTGGTCTTGAACACCTGGACTCAGGTAGTTCTCTCACCTTGGCCTCTCAAAGTGCTGGGATGACAGACATAAGCCACCGTGCCTGGTCATTTTTTTTTTTTTTTAGTTTAAAATGTCTGCCTTAACTGGGTGAGATGACACACGCCTTTCATTCCAGCACTTTGGCAAGCAGAGGCGAGTGGATTGTCTCAGCCCAGAGGTTTGAGACCAGACTGGGCAACTTTATGAGACCTTATCTCTACAATAAATAAAAAAGCCTAGTCAAGCATAGCGGTGCATGCCTGTATTTTCAGCTGCTTTATAGGCTAATGCTTGTATCCAGCTACTTGAAAGACTAAGGCAGAAGGAACACCTGAGCCCAGCACTGAGACTACAAAGGCCACAAGCTTACCACTGCATTTCAACCTGGTCAATAGAGTGGGGCTGTTACTAAAAAAAAAAAAAAAATTAAATAAATTGAGATTCAATTTTTTGATTTTATAAATTCTTTCTTTCTCTCTCTCTCTCTCTCTCTCTCTCTCTCTCTCTCTCTCTCTTTCTTTCTTTCTTCTGAGTTGGGGATCTTACTCTGTCACTCAGGCTGTAGTCCAGTGACACACTCAACAGCCACCGCAGCCTCTACCTGCTGGTTTAGGTGATCTTTCCTTCTCAGCCTCCCGAGTAGCTGACAAACCCACACCTGGCTAATTTGGTTTATTGTACAGACAAGGTCTTGCCATGTTCTCCCGGCTGTGTTGAACCCCTGAGTTCAGGTAATTCTCTCGTGTCTGCTCCCCAAAGTGCTGGGATTATAGACATGAGCCACTGTGCTTGGCTTCTACCCAATTTTGTAACCTGCTAAGCTCAGTTTTGCAAACCTCATTCTTCCCTTTATCCCTCTATAAGCCTAGAATACTTGAAAATCTTTTTTGCTGTTGTGAATTTTGAGTTTGAGCCTCACTCTGGAGACTCACAGTCTCCAGGCTGGAGTGTGGTGGCACACTCATGGCTACTCCAATGTAGACCTGCTGGGCTCTGGCAATTCTTCCACTCCAGGCTTCCAAGTATCTGGAACTACAGACATGTGCTACCAAACCCGGCTATTTTTCAAAATTTATTTATAATAGGGAGGAGGTCTCGCTAATGTACCCAGGGTGGTCTCGAACTTATGGGCTCAGGTGATCCACTTGCCTTGGCCTTCCAAAGTACTGGGATTACAGGCTGATCCACTGAGCCCAGCTGACAGTCACATTTAAGAGTCTCTGCATAATATCCGGTCCCATTTACAAATTCAGTTTATTACGCCTTTTCATCAATTCTAACTGAATTTGTAAATTAAATATATTTTACCAGTCAGGCTCAGTGGCTTACACCTGTAATTCTAGCATTTTTGAGGCTGAGACAGGAGGATCACTTGAGCCCGCAAGTTTGAAACCAACCTAGGCAACAGGGTGACTTGTCACTACAAAAAATAAAACAATTTAGCTGGGCATAGTGGTGTGTGCCTGTAGTCTCAGCTACTCAGGACACTGGGGGGGGGGAGGATCACCAGAGCCCAGGAATTTGAGGTTGCGATGAGTCATGATCCTGCCACTGCACTCCAGCCTGGGTGATAGAGTGAGACCATACTTCAAACTCTGTGAAAGGGTAAACTGAAGCAAGGTAGGCCAGTGCTGTGGGATAACACAAAGATTTGAGACAAAAAAGCAAAAGAGTTTATTATCCACATTCCACAAATAGGACAGGGCCTATACCCAGGGATTTGGGTGCAGGTGTTTTTAAGGTCAGAGCTTTTACTGGGACATAAGGAATAGGTAAAAGTTTTCCCATCAGCTGCGTTCTTAGGTGCTGACAAGATTAATCAGGTGCCTTGAGGTGTGTAGGGCAACCTGTATCTTGTTACTTCAGGCAGGATACTGGTGGGCAGTCATGGAAAGTGGATCACAATAGATTGTCAGGTCAGTCTGACTTCATATACCTGGAAAACAAATGCTTGGAAACAATAGCCAAGAGGTTACAAGTAATTATCATTCTTGTTCAAACAACTAGTTCTGTGAGCTAATGATCAAAGAAGGGCTGAAATAAATTGCTGCTTTAAGCATGACTAAGCTGGAGAGACAACTCTAGTGTTCTCTAACTTTTTTTTCTTCTTCTTCTTCTTTAGTTTTTATTTTTTTAGTTGGAGTCTCACTTGTTGCCCAGGCTGAGTGCAGTGGCATGTTCACGGCCACTGCAGCCTCAACCTACTGAGCACAGGTGATTCATCTGTCTCGCCCTTTAAATTTGCTGGAACTACAGGTGCACATCACCATATCTGGCTAATATTTTGATTTTATTGTAGAGATGAGGTCTGCCCAAATTTCCCAAACTGATCTCGAAAACCTGGACTCAGGCAATCCTCCCACCTTGGCCTCCCAAAGTGCTGGGAGAACAGGTGAGAGACAACATGCCCAGCCCTTTTTAAATTTAGTTTTTAAATATCCACTTTAGTGGGTGTCTTAGATCACATCTGTCATCCCACCACTTTGGAAGGCAGAGGCAAGAGAATTGCCTGAGACAGGGGTTTGAGACCAGCCTGGACAACTTGGTGAGACCTCGTCTCTACAATAAATACAAAAGCTAGGTGGGCATGGTAGTGTACACCTGCAGTTTGAGCTAGTTGGAAGGCTGAGGCAGAAGGATCCCCTGAGCCCAGCAGATGGAGGCTGCGGTGACCATGAGCATGCCACTGCACTCCAGCCTGGGCAATACACTGTGACTGTGACTAAAAAAAAAAAGAAAGAAAAAAAGTATTAGGATTCAAGCTTTTGATACAAATTCCAGTCCAATCTTTCTTTCTTTCTTTCTTTCTTTCTTTCTTTCTTTCTTTCTTTCTCTCTCTCTCTCTCTCTCTCTCTCTCTCTCTCTCTCTCTCTCTCTCTCCTCTCTCCTCTCTCCTCTCTCCTCTCTCCTCTCTCTCTCTCTCTCTCTCTCTCTCTCTCTCTCTCTCTCTCTCTCTCTCTCTCTCTCTCTCTCTCTCTCTCTCTCTCTCTCTCTTCCTTACTTTTTGGAGTCAGTGTCTCAGTCTGTCTCCCAGGCAGGAATGCAGGGGCATGCTCATGGCCACCGCAGCCTCGACCTGCTGGTATAGGTGATATTTCTCCTCAACCTCTCAAGTAGTTGGCAAAACCATGCCTGGATATTTTGGTTTATTGTACAGACCAGGTCTTTCCAAGTTGCCCAGGCTGTCTTGAACCCCTGATCTCAGGTAATCCTCTTGCTTCTGCCCCCCAAAGTGCTGAGATTACAGGCATGAGCCACTGTGCCTGGGTCCAACCCAATTTTGTAACCTGCTAAGTTCAATTTTGCAAGACTCATTTTTCTATTTATCCCTCTATAAACCTAGAAAACTTGACAAGTCATTTTTTTGTGAGTTGGAGCCTCACTCTGTTTACCAGGATGGAGTGCAGTGGCACACTCATGGCCACCTCATTGTTGACCTGCTGGGTTCTGGCAATCCTTCCACTTCAGCCTTCTAAGTACCTGGAACTACTGACATGTACTACCACATCTGGCTAATTTTTTTTATTATTATTATTATAGGGACTAGGTCTCACCAAGGTGCCCAGGGTGGTCTTGAACCTGTGAATTCTGCCGATTCACTCGACTTGGCCTCCCAAAGCAGTTAGATTACAGGCTGAGCCACCAAGCCTGGCAGATAATCACTCATAAGAGCCTGTGCATAATATTGGTCCCATCTACAAATTCAGTTTATTAAGCCATTTCATCAATTCTAACTGAATTTATAAATTAAATATATTTTGCCGATCAGGCTCAGTGGCTTCCACCTGTAATCCCAGCATTTTGGAGGCTGAGGCAAACTTGAGCCCACAAGTTTGAAACCAGCCTAGGCAACAGGGAGAGACTTTGTCTCTACAAAAAATAAAAAAAATAACTGGACATAGTGGTGAATGCCTGTAGTCCCAGCTACTCGGGAGGCTGAGGTGGAAGGATCACCAGAGTCCAGGAATTTGAGGTTGCTGAGAGCTGTGATTCTGCCCCTGCGCTACAGCCTGGGTGATAGAGTGAGACCACACTTCAAAGTATATGAAAGGGTAAACTGAGGTAAGGTAGGCCAGTGCTGTGGGATAACACAAAGATTTGGGACAGAAAAGCAAAAGGGTTTATTATGCACATTCCACAGATAGAAAAGGAACTTTAAACAGGGGTTGGGGTGCAGTGATATTTAAAGTTAGAGCTTTTATTGGGACATAGGGAGTAGATCAATGTTTTCCCATCAGCTGTGTTCTTAGGCACTGACAAGATTAATCAGGTGCCTTGAGGTGTGTAGGGCGAACTGTATCTTGTGACTTCAGGCAGGATACTGGTGGAAAGTCATAGAAAGTGGATCACAATAGATCGTCAGGTCAGCATGACTTCATATGCCTGGAAAACAAATGCTTGAAAAGCAATAGCCAAGAGGTTACAAGCAATTATCAATCTTATCCAAACCACTAGTGCTGTGAGCTAATGATCAAAGAAAGGCTGAAACAAGCTGCTGCTTTAAGCATGACTAAGCTGGACAGACAACTTTAGTGTTCTCCAATCTTTTTTTTTTAAGTTTTTAGTATTTTTCTTGGAGTCTTACTCTGCTGACCAGGTTGGAGTGCAGTGGCACACTCATGGCCACCATAGCCTCGACCTACTCGGCTGAGACAGTCCTTGTGCCTCAGTCTTCAAAGTAGCTGGAACTACAGGTGAGTGCCACTATGCCTGGCTAATATTTGATTTTTATTATAGAGACAAGGTCTCTCGAAATTGCCCAAATTGGTCTGGTATCCCTGGACTCAGGCATTCCTGTCACCTTGGACTCTCAAAGTGCTGAGATGACAGACTTGAGCCACCATGTCTGGCCCTTTTTAAAAAAAAAATTTAAATGTTCACTTTAGTGGGTGAGGTGGCTCATGCCTGTTATCCCAGAACTTTGACAAACAGAGGCAAGAGGATTGTCTGAGCCCTGGGGTTTGGGACCAGCCTAGGCAACTTGACAAGACCTTTGCTCTACAATAAATAAAAAAACTAGCCAGGCATGGAGGTGCATGCCTGTAGATCCATCTACTTGGAGCACCGAGGAAGAAGGATCACCTGAGCTAAGCAGACCAAGGCTGCAGGGGCAATGAGCATGCCTCGGCACTCCAGCCTGGGCAAAAGAGTGAGACTGACTAAAAAAAGGAGAAAGAATTAGGATTCAATTTTTTAATATAAATTCCAACCAAATCTCTCTCTTGTCTCTTCCCCCCCTTTCGTTTTCTGATTTAGGGTTTCACTCTGTTGCCCATGCTAGAATGCAGTGGCATGCTCATGGCCACTGTATCCTTGAACTGCTGGGTTTGTGTGTTCCTTCCTAATCAGCCTTCTGAGTAGCTGACACCACACATCTGGCTAATTTTTTTAATTTTACAAATGAGGTTTTGCTAGTTGCCCTGACTGGTCTCAAATCCCTCAGCTCAGGCATGCCTCTTGTTTCTGCATCCCTAAGTGTTGGAATTACAGGAATGAGCAACAGTGACTGGCTCCCGCCTAATTTTTTAAACTGCTATGTTCAGTTTGCAAACCTTATTCTTCCCTTTATCCCTTTATAAGCCTAGAACACTTGACAATTACTTTTTTCTTGAGTTGGAGTCTCACTCTGTTACCCATGCTGGAGTGCAATAACATGCTCATGGCCACCACAGCCTCAACCTACTGGACTCAGCGTGCATCACCATGTCTGGCTAATATTTTGATTTTTATTGTAGAGATGTGGTCTCACCAAATCACCCAAACTGGTCTCGAACCCCTGGACTCAGGCAATCCTCTCACCTTGGCATCCCAAAATGCTGGGATGACAGGTGTGAGACACCACATCCAGCCCCCCTTTTTTTGTTTTAAAAATGTTCACTTTAGCTAGGTGAGGTGGCTCACACTTGTCATCCCAGCATTTTGGAAGGCAGAGGCGAGAGGATTGCCTGAGCCCAGGGGTTCAAGACCAGCCCAGGGGTTCAAGACCAACTTGACGAAACCTCAGCTCTACAATAAATAAAAAAAACTAACTGGGCATGGTGGTGCACGCCTGTATTTCCAGTTACTTTGTAGGCCAATGTAAAGTAGTTCCAGCTACTTAGAAGACCGAGGCAGAAGGATCACCTGAGCCCAGCACCGAGGCTATGGTGGACATGAGCATGCCATTGCACTGAATCTGGGCAACAGACTGAGACTGTGAATTCGGATCTTATTTTTTGATATTATAATTCCAGCCCAATCTTTCTTTCTTTTTTTCTGAGTCAGGGTCTTAATTTGTCACCAAGGCTCGAGTGCAGTGGCACGCTCACAGACATTGCAGCCTCGACCAGCTAGGTTTAGGTGATCTCTCTTTCTCAGCTTCCTGAGTAGCTGGCACCAGCATACCTGGTTAATCTGGTTTATTGTACAGACGAGGTCTTGCCAAGTTGTTCATGCTGGTCTCGAATCCCTGGCTCCAACCAAATATCATAACCTGCTGAGTTCAGTTTTCCAAACCTTATTCTCCCTTTATCCCATTATAAACCTAGAACACTTTACAGTCATTCTTTTTTTTTGAGTTGGAGTCCCACTCTGTCGCCCAAGCTGGAATGCATTGACACACTCACAGCCACCCCAGCATTGACCTGCTGGGTTCCAGTGATACTTCCACTTCAGCCGTCCAAGTAGCTGGAATTAAAGGCATGTGCTAACACACCCAGCTATTTATTTATTTATTTATTGTAGAGACGAGGTCTCACCAAGGTGACCAGAGTGGCCATGACCCCATGGGCTTAGGTGATCCACTCGCCTCGGCCTCCCAAAGTGCTGGAATTATCAGGTGAGCCACCAAGCCTGGCCAACAGTCACTTTTAAGAGTCTCTGCATAATATCTGGTCCCATCTACAAACTCAGTTTATTAAGCCTTTTTTATCAATTGTAACTGAATTTGTAAGTTAAATATGTTTTACCAGCCAGGCTCAGTGGCTTGCATCTATAATCCCAGCACTTTGGGAGACTGAGGCAGGAGGATCACTTGAGCCCACAAGTTTGACTCCAGGCTAGGCAACATTGCAAGACTCTGTCTCTTCAAAATAAAAAAATTGTCTGGGCACAGTGGTGTGTGCCTGTATTCCCAGTTACTCGGGAGACTGTTGGGAGGATCACCTGAGCCAGGAATTTGAGGTTCCGGTGAGCCGTGATCCTGCCACTGCACTCCAGCCAGAACAATAGAGTGAGACCCTACTTCAAAGTATATAAAAGGGTAAACTGAGGCAAGATAGGCCACCAGTGCTGTGGGAATAATGCAAAGATTTCGAACAGGAAAACAAAAGAGTTTATTATCCACGTTCCACAGATGGAAAGGGACCTATGCCCAGGGGTTTGGGTTCAGGTGTGTTTAAGGTCAGAGCTTTCACTGGGACATAGGGAATAGGTAGAAGTTCTGCCAACAGCTTATGTACTGACAACATTAATCAAGTGCCTTGAGTTTGTTAGGGCAAGCTATATCTTGTTACTTCAGGCAGGTTACTGCTGGGCAGTCATGGAAAGTTGATCGCAATAGATTGTCAGGTCAACCTGACTTCATGTATGTGGAAAACAAATGCTTGGAAAGCCATAGCCAAGAGGTTACAAGCAATTATCAATCTGACTCAAACAACTAGTTCTTTGAGCTAATGATCAAAGAAAGGCTGAAAAAAGCTGCTACTTTAAGCATGACTAAGCTGGATAGAAAAGTGTGATTGTTCTCCAGCCTTTTTTTATTTATAGTTTTTTGTTGTTGTTGTTGTTGAAGTCTCAATCTGGTGCCCAGGCAGGAGTGCAGTGCTATGCTCACTGCCACCACAGACTCAACCTACTGGGCACAGGCGATCCTTCTGCCTCAGCCTTCCAAGTAGCTAGAATTACAGGTGTGTACCCCCATGTCCGGTAATATTTTGATTTATATTTTAGAGATGATGTTTTGCCAAATTACCCAAACGTTTCTCAAATCCCTGGATTCAGGCAATCCTCTTACCTTGGGCTCTCAAACTGCTAGGATGACAGGCATGAGCTACCACGCCTGATCCTTTTTTTTAATTTTTAAAATATCCACTTTAGCTGGATGAAGTGGCTTAACACCTATCATCCCAGCACTTTGGCAGGCAGTGTCAAGAGTGCCTGAGCCCAAGGATTCGAGACCAGTCTGGGCAAGTTGACAAGATTTCTCCTCCACAATAAATTGAAAAACTAACTGGTCATCATGGTGCACACCTGTAGATCCAGCTACTTGGAAGGTTGATTCAAAAGGATCACCTGAGCCAAGCAAACCGAGACTCCAGTGGCCATGAGCATGCCACTGCACTCCAGTCTAGCAACAGCTGAGACTGTGACAAAAAAATAAAAATTAAAGAATTGGGATTCAGTTTTTGATATTATAAATTTCAGCCCAATCTATCTTTCTTTCTTTCTTTCTTTCTTTCTTTCTTTCTTTCTTTTTCTTTCTTTCTTTCTTTTTGAGTCAGGGTCTCATTCTGTCACCCAGGCTGGAGTGTAGTGGCATGCTCACAGCCACAGCAGCCTCGACCTGCTAGGTTTAGATGACACTTCTTCCTCAGCCTCCTGAGTAGCTGGCACCACCACACCTGGCTAATTTGGTTTATTGTACAGACAAATTCGTGCCCAGGCTGGTCTCGAACCTCTGGGCTCAGGCAATCCTCTTGCTTCTGCACCCCAAAGTACATGAATTACATGCATGAGCCACTGTACTTGGCTCCAACCCAATTTCATAACCTGCTAAGTTCAGTTTTGCAAACCTTATGCTTTCCTTTACCCATTTATAAGCCAAGGACATTTGAGAGTCAGTTTTTGTTTTTGTTTTTGTTTTTGAGTTGGAGTCTCACTCTGTTGCCCAGGCTGGAGTGCAGTGGCACTTTCACAGCCACTACAGTCTCATTCTGCTGGGTTTAGGTGATCCTTCCTCCTCAGCCTCCTGAGAAACTGGCTAATTTGGTTGACTGTACAGTCAACAGGCAAGAGAAGGTCTTGCCTCGTTGCACAGCCTGGTCTCAAACCCTGGACTCAGGGAATCCTCTTGGTTCTGCTCCCCAAAGTGCTGAAATTATAGGCATGAGCCACTCTGCCTGGCTCCAACCCATTTTTTGTAACCTGCTAAGTTCAGTTTTCTAAACCGCATTCTTCCCTTTATCCCTTTATGAGCCTAGAAAACTTGACAGTCACTTTCTTTTTGAGCTGGAATCTCCTCTGTCACTCATGCTGGAGTCCTGTGGCACACTCACAGCCACATCAGTTTAGACCTGCTGGGTTCCGGTAATCCTTCCACATCAGCCTTCCAAGTGACTGGAACCACAGACATGTGCTACCACACCTGGCTAACTTTTAAAAAATCTTTTGTAGAGACTGGGGATCTCGCCAAGTTGCCCAGTCTGGTCTCAAACCCGTGGACTCAGGTGATCCTCTTGCCTCAGCCTCCCAAAGTGCTGGGATTACATGTTCTCTCACCCCTCCTGTTCAACATAGTTTTGGAAGTCCGAGCTAGAGCAAACAGACAAGAGAAGGAGATCAGCGGTATCCAAATGGGAAAAGAGGAAGTCAAGTTATCCCTCTTTGAAGACAACATGATTCTATACTTCGAAAGCCCAAGAGAATTTGTGCTGATAAAGGACTCTGGCAAAGTCTCTGGGTATAAAATCCATGTGCAAAGACAGTAAGTTTTCTGTACACCAACAATAAACAAACAGAAACCCAAATAAAAAACACAGTCCCATTCACAATAGCTAAACAAAAATCAAATACCTTGGCATCTTACTAACCAGAGGTGTGAAAGACCTTTACAGTGAAAACTACAAAACACTGCTCAGAGAAATCAGAGATGACACAAACTCTAACACTAAAGCAAATGGAAAAATATCCCATGCTCATGGATTGGAAGAATCAACATTATAAGATGTCCATCCTACCTAAGGCAATCTACAGATTTAACACAATAGGCATTAAATCGACAGCAGCATTCTTCCCAGACCTGGAAATGACACTACAGGATTTCATATGGAAACATAAACTACCACAAATTACTAAAACAATCTTCAGCAAAAAACAAACAAAACAAAACAAAATAAAAAAAACAAAACAGGAGGTATCACACTCCTAGGCTTTAAACTCTATTATAAAATTACAACAATCAAAACAGCCTGGTATTGTTACAAGAACAAGCATATAGACCAATGGAAGGTTAGAGATTCCAGAAGCAAAATCTGTATTTCTCAACCAACTCATCTTTGACAAAGCCTCCACCATCAACCACTGGGGAGAGGAGAACTTATTTAATAAATGGTGCTGGAAAAACTGACTGACCACATGCAGAAGATTAAAACATGATCCCTACCTATCACCATACACAAAAATCAACTCTAAATGGATCAAAAACCTAAATGTCAAACCTCAAACTATAAGAACCTTAGAAAATACAAGAGACTCCCTTATGTAAATTGGAACTTGCAACTAATTCCTGATCAAATCCCCAAGCACCCACACCATAAGAGATAAGATGGACAAGTGGGACCTCATAAAACTGACAAAGTCAAAGAAACCATCAAGAGAGCAGGGAGACAGCCCACAGACTGGGGGAAATTATTTGCCAACTGTATGTCTGACAAAGGCCTAACATCTAGGATCTACAAGGAACTCAAACATGCCAAAAAAAAAAACAACCAAAAAACTACCCCATTGCACAGTGGGCAAAAGATATGGATGGATAGTTCTCAAAAGAAGACATACAAGCAGCCAACAGACATGAAAAAATGCTCAGCCTCACTAGTCATTACAGAAATGCGAATTAAAACTACATCGAGATACCCCCCGACTCCTGTCATGATGGTGATCATCAATAACTCAAAAAGAAAAACAAAAACAAAACAGATGCTGGAGAGGATGCGGCAGAAAGGGAACACTTTTACGCTGCTGCTGGGAGTGCAAACTAGAACAGCCTCTGTGGAAAACAGTGTGGAGATTCCCAAAAGATCCGAAAATTGGTCTTACGTACAATTCTGCAATCCCCCTACAGGGAATTTACCCAGAGGAACTCACATCACTCTATAAAAAAGATACCTGCACTTTTATGTTTATCGCAGCATTGTTCATAGTGGCAAGAACATGGAGCCAACCATGCTGCGGATCAAAAGAGGACTAGATTTTTTTAAACGTGGTACATATATGCAATGGAATATTACACAGCCATAAAGAAGAACAAAATCATGAACTTCACAGCAACCTGGATGGACTTGGAGTCTATAATACTGAGTGATCTTTCATGGAAACAAAGAACTGAGTATCACATATTCTTACTCATAAGCAGAACTTGAACAATTATTGTAATAGTATAAGAAAAGGATTGCCAGTAACAAGAAACTGCTGGGAGGGGGCTGGGGAAGCAGAATTGGCATTAGTGTGAATCTGCCTGGGGAAGGAAGGGCACACCTCATCAACAAGGGTACCTGCATAATGAACAATTGTATGCCTAATCTGAATTGTATCCCACATCTTTAAAATAAAAAATATATATATATATTTTAAAAAAGAATGTCAATCACATTTTAAAACAGCTCTTGCACATTTTGCCCTGACAAGCTACAAGTAACCAAGGGTCTGGGAAGAACCAAGTGCTATAGGGTCAACAGCAGTTTACCAGGCAGAATGGGGTATGGGGAGGGAGCAGGTGTGTCCAGGGAGGGAGAAGCATAGGCAGAAGCCCTGGGCTGTAAGGGACCCCGCCTCTGCTGACCAGTTGGTCTGCAGGCGTGGGCCTACAGGCCCCAGGATGGGTGTGCAGAGGTGGGCAGGGTCAAAACAGACAGCCTGGATCATTTTATTTGAGTTGGAGTCTCACTCTGTCACCTAAGCTGGAGTGCAGTGGCACACTCACAGCCACTGCAGCCTCAGCCTGCTGGGCTCAGGCAATCCTTCAGCCTCAGTCTTCCAAGTAGCTGGAACCATAGACCTGAGCACCACGTCCAGCTGATTTGTCTTACTTTATATAGAGATGAGGTCTTCCCAAGTTGCCCAGACTGGTCTCGGATCCATAGTTTCAGGCAGTCCTCTCATCTCAACCTCCCAAAGTGCTGAGATTATAGGTGTGAGCCACCGCTCCTGGTCTAGCCTGGATCTTGCGGTAAGGACATGAGAAGGCTGGTCAAAGGCTTCCAGTGTGTGGTGGGACCAGGCAGAGCTAGACTCTGAAAGCAGAGATAAGCAGGTCTGGGAGGACTGGGTGACCATGAGGAAGCATGGTCTGGGGAGGAAGGCGAGATGGAAAGAGGCCCCTGCATGAGGTAAGTAGAGCCCCAAATGGGTGAGACTTGAGGCTGGGGTCAAGATCCATGCCTGGCTTCTGTCCCGTGTCCCCACATGAATGTGGCACCATCTATGCTCTAAATGCTTTCTTGTTTTTCCTTTTCTTCCTCCCTCCCTTCCCTCGCTTTCTTCTTCTTTCCTTCCCTTCTCCCTTTCCTTCCGTCCCCCTCCCTCCCCCCCTCCCTCCTTTCTTTTCTTTTCTAGAGCCACTCTGCTACATCAAATCATCACCCCTGGATGTCCCTCAGGTCCCCCATCCCATCCTCACCATGGCCCCCAAGCCTGCTCCTCTGCCATATTCTCCTCCTTTCCCCTGTGTCTGCCATCCCTGCTGGAGTCTGGTTTCTGGACTCCTGAAGGAGCTCAAAACTGAAACCACCTTCTTTTCTGTTCCCTGACATTTCTCTCTTTTCTCAGATGCTCACTTACATCTGATACTGTTTGGATCTGCCATTTCCCACCAGTGGCCCCCAGAATAACAGCATGAGTCACTCACCAGGCTTGCTTTTCAAACGCAGCAGGGCACAGACTGCTAAGGGGAGCCTTGGGCTCTAGTCACGGGGACATGTGATTCAGAACTTCCCCACAAAGCCTCTGCACGGGAGGGATTGGTACAACAGATGCATCTTCTGGGAGGTCTGGCAGGATGGGTGAGGAGCTGGGCCCCTCCAGGCTGGCTTAAATGTCTCCAGATGTATCTACAGTCTGATGTGATATGCATCTCTTCTTTGTACTCTACCAACTGTGAGCCCAGGTTTCCTGGTCCGAAAGGAAAAGGGGCAGTGTGCTGTCAGGGTCACTCAGCTATCCCCTCTCCCAAGATCTGAGCCTGAAAAAAAAATCCCCTAACATGGGTGGCTTGTGCCCAGGGTCTATATCTCACACCACAGACTGCTGTGACTGCCATGCTCTGTCCGTGGGTCTGTGCTGTAAAGGGTTCATCAGGTGGCTCCCGCAGAGGCTGGGGGCAGGCAGAGTTTGGGGGCAGGCAAAGCCTGGTTGTTTCAGAGAACTCACAGATGTGATCCAAGAAGTGTGGTGTAGGTCAGGGCCAGATTATGGAGGACATGTGCCA
This sequence comes from Cephalopachus bancanus, assembly GCA_027257055.1. Classification (NCBI taxonomy): domain Eukaryota; kingdom Metazoa; phylum Chordata; class Mammalia; order Primates; family Tarsiidae; genus Cephalopachus; species Cephalopachus bancanus. The sequence goes on along the minus strand of JAPVLO010002356.1, from coordinate 11,652 downwards.
GGTGGGCCACCATAGGCTCACAGGTAGTCTCCGTTGGGCTTAAGCTGGCGCAGGACATGGCTGAGTCTGTGTTTGGAGACAGCTCCGTGAAGACTGAATGTGGGGAACCAGAGGCAGGTCCAGGAGAGCAGGCAGGTGCACACTCAACAGCACTCCTCAAGTGTCCGCTGTGTGGGCATTTGGGAGGATGGTGGGAGCAACCAGAAGACTTTGCCCCAGTGTGGGTTTACAGGAGTCCACGTCCCAGGCTGCTGGGTTGGTCACCATCCTTGAAGACTATGGTGAGGAGCTCAGACGTAAACCAGAATGTGGTGTCAGAATGTGAAGAACTCCCACTCCATCTTACAGATGAGAAAACAGAGCCGTGCCAGCTCCTGTAGGAAGAACAAAAGCCACATGTAGAAAGAACAAGTGCACAAGCTCCAGAAAATCACAGCCTGGCCAGTCTTAAATAGCATTCTGGAATGGATGGACAAAGGGATTTTCTGATGAACTGATATGGGACCTCCACAGCACCACATGGTTGTGGCAGGAATCAGAAGTCCAAGTCCCCAGGACTCTGAGCATGAGCGACCCTCATCGAGAGATCCAGAGGCCCCTGCCACAACCGGTCATTGCCATTTGAAGCCTCATTGAAATGCTAAACATTATTCAGAGTCAAGTTTAGATGTCATTCTAAATCCCAAAGGAGATGAAGTTCCTTCAAATAGATGTGTTGTAGTGAGTTCTAAGGAGATGGGCAGTGTTTGTGTGCCTGTCTTTCATTTTGAAGTCCATCTATCTGCTGTCCCTCTATGCATCCACCCACCCATACATCTTCCACTCACCCATCCATCCAGCCACCCATCCACCTGATGATCAATTCCTCCAATCACCCATCTACTCAATTACCCATCCACCTACTCATCCATTCATTGGCCCATCCACTCATCCATCCACTTATCCATTCATCCACCCATCCATCCACCCATCCATCCATCCACCCATCCAACCATCCATCCATCCACTTATCCATTCATCCACCCATCCATCCACCCATCCATCCATCCACCCATCCAACCATCCATCCATCCATCCATCCATCCATCCATCCATCCATCCATCCATCCATTCATCCATCCATCTATTCACCCATCTGCCTACCCATCTATTCATCCCTCTATCCCTCCATCCATCTATCCACCCACCCACACATCCACCCATTTATCCATCCATCCATCCATCCATCCATCCATCCATCCATCTATCCAACCTCCATCTATTTATCATTCCATCTATCCATCCATCTACCCATCTATTTATCCACCCACCCGTCTATCCACCCATCCATAATCCATCCATCCATCCATGCATCCTTAATCCATCCTTCACTAGTCTGTTATCCATCTGACCATCATCTCTTCATTCAGCCAATTATCTCTTCACTAACTCCAACCACTGATTAATTCTTGTATTTATTCACCAGCATTAGCTGAGCACCTACTCCCTGCGCAGCCCTAAGATGAACTCTGGGTATTCTGGGCTGACTGAACCATGGCCCCTGCTCCCTGAGGCTCTCAGTCTAGCAGAAGAGAGTGACCATGCCACTGGACACAGAGCCAGAACAGTGGACCTGTGAAGAGGGCCATCAAGGAGAGACTCAGGCAGAAGCAACCTTGGAGTTGAGCCTCAAGAGACAAACCTGAATCAGCCAAGTGAAGGGACCAGAGTGAGCCAGGCAGAGAGGAGGGAGTGGTGGCTGCTTGGCAGAAGGGAGGGGCGGGGCAGGTGTGTGGTGCATGGTGCCTGGCAAACAGAAGGTGTCACTGAATGAATGAAATGAGGAAGTGAATGAATGAAAGAACAAGCAGATAAGGAGGAGAGAAAGCGGGGGCACCTTCTGTCTTCTGTTATTCCATACACCAGCAGATAGGCGGAACAGGTGCGTCACACTGGAGGCATGTGGATGTGCCATATCAGTGCACCAAGCAGATGCATGTGCAGCCTGTCAATTCAGCAACACCATGTCTGGTTTTAAGAGACTCTTATCTGTTTTCCTTGCTTTGTCTACCATTGCTGTCAGACTGCCAGTCACTCAACAGTCATGGGGAAGGAAGGGGAATTCACAGACACAAAGCAGACTGTCACAGTCAATGGGCTGGACAGAGCAGAGGCTGACACCCTTATTTTACAATGGGAAACTGAGTCCACCAGGTTGGGGGCAGGTGACAAAGGGAAAAACTTCCTGCTGCGTCCCCACCCTGTTGTTCTGGTGTCTTCTTGGGCCTTCTCTCCCCACAAAGCCAGGGGCCCTGATTCCTCAGTGCTGACAAGGTCTGGTATACAGTGAGTGCTCACCAAATGAAAGTGCACTTTCTCTTCATCCTTCCTCTGCCCCTTCAGCCAGAGGAACAGAGCAGTGGTACCTGCTCAGCCGCTGTTCCCATGATTTCCAGTCCCCAATGAGCCGAGCTCATCCACCTCCCCCTCCTGCTCCCAGAAGATGCTAGGGGTTGGCAAAAGGATGTAAAAACTGTACACATCTGCTGGCCCACCTTGCACAGATAGTAGCTTCATCATAGAGGAAAGTCCTGTCCAGGATGAGAAAGAAGCAGAACAGAATACAAATGGAACATTCTGTCTTTGTAAAGACAGAAAGACAGGAAGGGAGCAGGGAGGCTGTGATGACACCCCTCCACAGAGCGAGGTGGGACAATACAGGGACTCATGGATTGTTCCTGGGGGGCCAGGGCACTCATTCTGGGCATTCAAGACCTTTGAGCTGTGGAAACATTTGAAGTCTGCCTGCTGCATTTCTGTCAAGAATTTAGAGTTTCAGCCAATCAAGACTGTGTGTATAAGTATGCTGCTGCCAAGAGGCCCAGCAAACCAACTCCACAGGACTGGAGGTGCTCAGCATAGGTGAGTGGGCCTGTCTGTGTGTGGAATCTGATTGGTAGGAGCTGAATTGAAACCAATGCTGATGTGTGACATTGTCACTGATCGGCCCACGGCAGGCAGAGGCTGGCTGTCACTGATGGGGACCCTGGATGTGGAGAGTACAGAAAGGGACCTCTGAAACTGAAGGCAGGTATTTACAATTTTGTCTTTCTGAATGTGTTCTGTGAAGCCCCTCTCTCTCCAGAGTGACATCACTGTGCCTCATCCTGACAGGCAAGGTCTCTGTGGTCAGAAACCCAGCGATGTTTATGAGGTTCCACCCCCTGGCTTCTGCATGTGCTCTGGTCCAGTCATTCTAGATTCTCTAGTTCCCTCTTCTGCCCAGAAGGCCATACCTGTTATCACAACATGGCCACTCATTCATTCATTTATTTCTTCACTCACTCATTCATAAACAGCCTCAGAGGGCCCACCCTGGGCCAGGTCCCAGCCTTGGTCAGTCTGGGGTTCAAACCTAGCCAGATGTAGGCCCTTGGCCACTTGGCCACCCAGTCCTCATTGCAGACAGTGCCAGGGCAGACAAATAGAAGGTTTTGGGTTCAGAATGTGTGAGTTCCACCCATCCATCCTCCCATCTACCATCCATCCATTGACCCATCTGCCTATTTATCCATCATCCATCCATCTATCCAGCCATCTTTTTATCAGTCATTCATTCATGATCTGTTAGCTGCCATCCATCCATCATTCATTATCCATCCATTCACCCGCCATCCACTCATTTGCTATCTATATATCCATCCATCCATTCAACCATCCATCCCTCCATCTACCCATCATCCATCCATTCATTTGTCAAACCTCCCACCCATATTCATACATCCTTCCTCCCATCCACCCTCCGTCTATTGATCCATTCATCGCCCGCCTATCCATCATCCATCCAGACACCATTCCATTCATCGATCCATTTATCCACGCTCCCATCCAACATCCACATATCCATCCACCATCCATCATCTGTCATCCTTCTATCTATCCATCATCCATTATCCATCCAGCCATTGGTTGGTGCATCCATCCATCTATCCATCATCCATCCACCATCCATCCTAACCCTGAATTGTACCCCACATACTTAAAAGAAAAAATTTAAAAGAAAAAAATAAATTTAAACTAGGTGTTTGAAAAGACCTGATTGCTGGGCTTGGTGGCTCAACCTGTAATCTCAGCACTTTGGGAGGCTGAGGGGAGTGGATTGCCTGAGCCCATGGGCTCGAGACCACCCTGGGCAACTTGGCGAGACCTCATCTCTACAATAAATCAAAAAAATTTAACCAGGCATGATGGTGCATTCCTGTAGTTCCAGCTACTTGGAAGGCTGAGGTGGAAGGATTGCTGGAGCCCAGCAGGTCGACGCTGGGATGGCCGTGAGTGTGCCACTGCACTCCAGCCTGGGTGACAGAGTGAGACACCAACTCAAAAAAAAAAAAAAAAGAAGAAGACCTGGCCCTGGCACTTACTTCTCTCGCAATGGGATGCACTGGCGTCCCTTCCCTTCTCATGAGTGGAAGGTTCCTGAAGCCTCACAGAAGCACATGCCAGCACCACACAGAACTGTGAGACAAGTAAGCCTGTTTTTAAGCCACCCGGTCCCAGAGGTTCCTTATAGCAACTTGAACGGGTGGACACATGCCCTATATGTCTATGTCTCTCCCCTACTCCCACCCAACACAACCTCTGCTGCCTCTTTGGCCCCTGCCAACCTTGCCGGCCTGCGGCATGTGACCGAGGACATGCAGTACCTATGCTCCTTAGCCCTCACCCCCCTGGCTGGACTGTGTGGTCTGCTTCCCGACCCCACCTCACTCCCAGGTCTTCTTCAAGGTCCATGGGCCTTGTCTCTTTCACCCACTGCCCCAGGCTGAGCACCCAACCCAGGGTCTGGCATAAGTTCAGAGGGCATGAGACCAGGCAGGTAGTTTTGAGGCTACTGACGATGAAAACCAGTTTTCAATCTACAGAACGTATCATGCCCAGATAATTGGGTGTGTACAAGTGCATGTGCATGTGTGGGTGAGCACCCATGGGTGTCACACTAATCCCTCACTGGATCTGTTTCATCCCCCAAAATGAGTTGAGAATCACTTAGCAAGTGTACACATGTCTGTAAAGGCTGCTCATCCACTCCCTCCAGCAGAGATGGGTGAATGTGAGAGGTAGATAAGGGTATCAGGGTGCAGTTTCAGGTGCACAGTGGCCACTGGGGAGGACAAATGCACCACCACCCCTCCTCAGGTCAGGGCATCATTGGTGCAGATGTGGCCATGCCTCCTTTCAGTCATTCATTTACTTACTTTTTTATTTAGTTGGAGTTTCACTCTGTTGCCCAAGCTGGAGTGCAGTGGCATGATCACAGCCACCACAGCCTTGACCTGCTGGGCTCAGGTGATCCTTCCACCTCAGCCTTCCAAGGGGACTACAGGCATGCACCAACATACCCACTAATTTTTTTGTTTATTGTAGAGATAAGCTCTCACCAAGCTGCCCTGGCTGTTCTCAAACTCCTGGCCTCAAATGATCCTCCCACCTCAGCCTCCCAAAGTTCTTGAATTACAGGCATGAGCCATCATGCCTGGCCCTTCTGCCAATTCAGAGACAACAACAAACAGCATTTTGGAAATAAAGAAGTCCCGTTCAGCCCAGTGTGGGTCTGTGAGGCAGCCCTCCCTTCCCTGCCCCTCCCCGCTACCCCCTCCACCCTGGGCCCTGGCCTCCCAGGCCTCAGCCTCTTCTGGAAAATCAACTGTTGCTCTGGTTCCCCTCCATCTCTTCTCAAGGGAAGGAGGGAGCCATGTGGATGGCCATTCACTTTGAAGGCCAGTGGCATTTGCACCCATCCCCAGAGTATCAGCAGCTGCTCCTTTTCCCTTTCCAGGCCCCCAGTCACATTGCCTCTGGGACTGACTACTTTCTGGGGGACTGAGTGTGCACGTGCTCAGGTAAATGTTGGAAAATATCTGTGTAAGAAGGCCAAACCGACCACATTCATTTAAGCTTTGCTAAAAGCATCACAAATCATTTATTGATTTTTAAAAAGGAAAAAATAAGAAAGACTGCATTGCCTCTCTGTTATGTGCATATACCAAGTGTGTGGGGGGCCCGGGCCAGTGACACCGTAGGTGCCAAGGCCAATGCCTCTTGCTCCCTGTGCCTGTGCAGACACCCCAACCATAGATGCCCAGAGCCTGCCGCATGGCCGGGTAAGTCCACAGGCCTGCGTGTCAGCCTAGCAGTCATGCCAACAGGAATGTGGGAGATCAGCTCAGACACCGCTTTAAACCCAGGTTCTGAGGTCCACACACCCAAGTGTTCTTAAAAGAAATAATAACATAAAATACAAGAAAATCACAAATAACTAAGGGAAAAACCCTACCCAAGCCGCTGAGTTAAGTTTAGTGGTCAAGGAAGGCTGGAGACCTACAGTGGTTACCTGCAGGCACCGGTGGGCTAAGCAGACTGGCCCTGGGCTGGACTGTGTGGACGGGGTCTGTCCTGTGTGTTTGGCGCTTGCAGTGGGAGAACAGTGGAGGGACAGGTGCTGGTGTGGGGTGGTCAGTAGGAAGCAGGTCTTCAAAGGTGTCTTTGGACCCTGCAAGCTGGTGGCTGGGGGCATAGCAAATACCCCAGAGAGTCACAGAGGTCTTGTTTCCGTGTTCTCTATTCCCCATCCCCAGGAGAATCTGGAGGACAACTTGCAGGGTGCCCTCTGGAAGGGGTGGTCCAGGAGTCCTGGGCTGTGAGCAACCAGGTGGAGAGAGAGAGTTGGATCCAGGCGACACCTCCAACCTCTGGCGGGATGACTCGGAGGGATTCCTCAACCTGCAGTTGGATGTGAGGCCACGGACTCCAGAGGTCATTCAACCAATAGGGATCAGGTGTGACCTCCAGATCGGGCACCATTCTGGGTGTGAGGACTCATCCCTGGGCCTCGCCCTCTAAGGGGCTTTTCTAGGGAAAAATGGATCGACAGCCCCTAGGCTCCGACATACAGGAGTGCATCCTTGCCTCCATCTGGATCCCTGGCCAAGGTGTTACTAGCCTGGGCTCTGGCATTCCCGGTCTCTGAGAGGGAGGCCATGGCCACCTATAAACCCTGCCAGGAGGAGGAAGAGGGAGGTGAGGACGGGGGCCGAGGAAGGGAGGGCGAAGGAAGGGAGTGCTGACTTTCCATTTCAAGGCAAAAGGTGAAAATCCATCTGCCACCCCATGCATTTCTGTGTGTAGCCTGACTCTAGCATCCCTGATTCTAGGCAAAACTGAGTGAGTGGAGACCGTGCTGCACTGGGTGCAGAGGGCTGGTTCTGGGGCCACCTCTGCCACTGTCTTGCTGTGACCTTGGGAAAGTTACCCCCTCTCTGGGTTCCAGTTTCTCCTTCTTCAAAATGAGGGGCACGTTCCTTGACAGCCTTTCCACCTCTGCCATCCTAAACCTCTCCTGGTTGTTTCTGCATGAGTCCCTCCAGCTATGAAGGAGCAGAGAAGATGGAGTGCATCCTCAGGCTGTCCCCACCCGTCTGGTTCATTCCAAAGTCCAGACCTGGCCATAGGGTCAGAAATGCCCATGGGAGGGTACTGCCCCCTGGCAGCAGGATCCTGCCCCTCCCCAGTCCCCAGGGAAAAACCAGGGAGGAGCCCTGTGTATTCCGGAAAAGGGTTCCCAAGAGAGGGGCTCTGACAACACTACCCAGATGGCCACTGCCTGGCCATAGAAGTAGGAAATTATGCCCTCCCCACAACCCAAACACCTACCTAGAGAGATGTGTACATGATCTGTACTTTAAAAAAGAAGGGATGGTGGGAGGTCTTGAGGTGGTGTCGGGAGGTCCTGATTCATGGCTTCCAGGGCTCTGCAGAGGTGAGGGCCTACCCTGCAGAGAGATGGCCCGCAGGGTGGTTGGAGAGAAAGCCAAATCAGGAAGGCCAGGAGACTCCAGTGCAGTGTCTGAACAGGTCTGTGGGGCCTGCGGTGGGAGCACCACTCGGACTCCAGAGTGAACAAGCCTCCACCAGGAGAAGTCAGGCCTTGGGCTAGGCAAAAGTGCGTGGGGCAGCCCTGTGTGGGGTCCAGGGGCAGGGTCTCCCAGCACCAGTCTGGTGTCCCTGAAGGGGGCAGGAGTCAGCTGTGCCCAGGGAGTCTTGAGGGTCTGGGCGGGCTGGGCCTGATCAGAGAGAGGAGAGCCCGCCTCCTAGCATGGGGACTGCTGGAAGTGAGGGCTTTGTGCAGGTGTCTGAGGGGTGTTGGTCCAGCTGCCAGCATTATTGGTGGTCCTGTGCCCTCCACAGGTGAGATGATGGAGAGGATGAGGGGGTGGGCACGGCCTCAGCTCACCATGTAGCTGTGCATCTCAGCTACCTCAGAGTTGATGCTGAGGACTATGCCGGAGTGGTGACCTAGGGAACGGGAGAGATGCGGTGTAGGCACATGCCCCACAGGAATGAAGAGGCAGGGCAGCGGGGACACCGGGTGGCCTCAGTCAGTGCCCAAGCCAGTGTGCATCTCTGGTTCACTTTGACCTGTGAGATGCAGGGGGCTCTGCATTTTCTGGGTGGGTGACCGAAGCATGGGTGTTCTCGGTGCAATTACAGGCAGTGGACACTGAGGAACCATGGGGGGAGGCCCAGGTCCACCCTGGTCTCTGCACCCCATGACCTGCATGGGTGCCACCCCCTGCCTCGGCAGCAAGTGGGTGCAGGATGGGCTGAGGCTTCGCCTCTCCTGGCAGTGGGTACTGTAGGACCACGGAGGGAGAAGGGGCACACAGGGGCATCAGAGCCAAGGGGAGAGCCCAGCATCCTGGGTGGTGGATCGTTATGAGATGAGGGGCCCCCGAGACCCAATTGGGGCCTTCACCTGACTGAGCCTCAGCTCTGCCTCCTCTAACAGCAGGATGCCGAAGGTGCCCTTAGAGGACTGTTGTGAGGTTAGAGAGACACACATGGTACTGGGTCAGGCCTGCACATACCACGGCCGTGGCTAAACCCTCTGTTCTCATCATACATGGTCATTCTTTAGGGGCTTGGACACAAAGGGAAAGCCCTTCTTCCCAGGGCCTTGCACCCTCCAACTGCTTGGGAAGGGCTGGTCCTTCCAGGGCCTCACCTCCTCCTTCATCCCATCAGGGAATGACACCACTAAGACCACCTCCTGCCCTAGAAAGAGGAAGACTGTCCAGGGGCTGCTGGGTGGGGTTTACATAAGCTCAACTCTGGCTCCAGCTCTTGTCAGTGAGTGAGGAGGGGAGGTGCAGCGGTGACTTGGAACCTCAGCTTTCTCATCTGTGAAATGGACATGATGCCTGAGTCTGCCTCATGGGGAGTCAAATTATGGCTGGAAAGTACCGGGTCAGGCACAGAATGAGAGCTTAGTGCATTTCAGCTGTGGTTATGATTGTGTTTCCGGTGGCTACAGATGCATCACACCACGACAAACACACCTGGGCTTGTGGATATGGTACGTGAAGGGGCCTGCTATGTAGACAGTGACCCCCACCATAACTGAGACAGGAAAAAGGGTGGGGAAGAGAAGAGGGACCCCAGACTGGTTTCATTCAGTTCCCTGACCAACATCAGGGAGTGTGAAGGTCATGGGCCTTGGGGTCAGGCTGATCTGAGTCTGCATCCAAGGCCAGCCACTGGTTAGCTGTGTGAGCTGGGTGAGTGACTTCACTTTCTGACCTTCAATTTCAATAATTTAAAAAGTGAGGGCCAGGCTCGGTGGCTCAGCCTGTCACCCCAGCACTTTGGGAGACTGAGGTGAGTGGATTGCCTGAACCCGTGGGTTTTAGAACAGCCCTGGCAAATTTGCAAGACCTTGTCTCTACAATAAATAAAAAATTAGCCAGGCATAGTAGCACACCTGTAGTTCTGGGTATTTGGAAGGCTGAGGCAGAAGGAGTGCCAGAGCCTAGCGAGTCAATGCTGGGGTGGCTGTGAGTGTGTCACTGCACTCCAGTCTGGGCAACAGATGAGACTCCAACTCAAAAAAAAAAAAAATAAGTCAGCTGGGCTTGGTGGCTCAGCCTGTAATCCTGCACCTTGGGAGGCTGAGGTGAGTGGATTGCCTGAGCCCGCGGGTTCGAGACCCGCCTGGGCAACTTGGCGAGACCTCATCTCTACAATAAATCAAAAATCAGCTGGGCGTGGTAGCGCTCACCTGTAGTTCCAGCTACTCAGAAGACTGAGGCAGAAGGATCGCCCGGAGCCCAGCAGTAGAGGCTGCAGTGGCCGGGAGCAGCCACTGCACTCCAGTTTGGGTGACAGAGTGAGACTCCAACTCAAAAAAAAAAAAGAAAAAAAAGTCAGGACAGGGCCAGGTGCAATGGCTCATGCCTGTAATCTGAGCACTTTGGGAAGCCGAGGTAGAAGAATTGCTTGAGACCAGGAGTTGGAGAACAACCTGGGCAACACAGTGAGACCCTGTCTCTATACACACACACACATACACACACATACACACACATACACACACACACAAACACACACACACACACACAAATAGCAAGCCATAGTGTCTTGTGCCTGTAGTCTCAGCTACTAGGGAGGCTGAGACTGAAGGATTGCTTGAGTCCAGGAGTTTGAGGCTGCAGTGAGCTATGATCACACCACTGTACTCCAGCATGGGCAACAATGAACTCTTAAAAAAAAAAGGCAAGACACAGTGGCTCTTGCCTATAATCCCAGCACTTTGGGAGGCCAAGGTGAGAGGACTGCCTGAGCCCACGGTTCTGAGATCAGCCTTGGCAACTTGGTGAGACTTCATCTCCACAGTAGATAAAAAAATTAGGCATGGTGGTGTGCACCTGTAGTTCCAGTTAGTTGGAAGACTGAGGCAGAAGGATCGCCTGAGTCCAGCAGGTCAAGGCTGCAGTGGCTGGTAGTGTGCCACTGTCCTCCATCCTGGGTGATGGAGTGAGACTCCAACTCAAAAAAAGAAATATGTTCAACAGCGAGGAAGTGCCTTCCACCTCTCACAGTTCTGAGGACATTCTGGATGCAAGGTGTGAGTGATTTTGAGTTGGGTAGTAATAGTCATGGCTGACCATGGAGCCCATGGCACTTCTGCAGCTGTTTCTGCTCCAGAAGCTTCAGCAGAATCCTGGCACCACCGTCGGCAGGGCTGCTGAAGTTCCCCTAAAGGAGGTGCAGGCAGGAATTGTTAAGGGACAGGAATCGGGGACGGGGGCTCTGGGGTCTGCCTAGATGTGAGCTCGACCTCACTGGCCAGACTTCAGTGGGACCTTAGGGAGTACGGTCCCTCTCTTTCCTTCATTGTGGAAAGAGCCACAGGCGTAGACTGTGTCTGCCTGATCTGCTGCTGGCTGCACTCACTCCACACAGCAAGCAGGGCTGGCACTCCCAGACCTCAGTCTCCCCCTTGTGGAGAGGAAGAGCTGGGGTGTCAGTTGTGCTGGGCTCTATCATGCAGTGAGGCCCTAGGACAGAGTCTGATGTCCCCTCCCCTTGAACACAGATAGGGACAGAGCAAGACACAAGTGACAGGGCATGAGCCCAAGGCCCAGACATGTGGGGAAGCGGTCTTGCCTGGCTGTCCCACTCTCAGAACTGTGCTGTGACTAAGCCCAAGCTGCAGAGTGGCCAATGCAGGTGTTCTGGTCCATGGCCCCAGGTGAGGACAGAGCTGACCACCCAACATTGAGTGGGGCAGCCTCTGGGACAATAAAAACTATAAAACATTGCTGAAAAAATAAG
>JAPVLO010002355.1:0-36445 GCA_027257055.1 Cephalopachus bancanus | reverse complement strand
GATAAGTGTTAGAACTTATAATGAATTCATAATGAACTCATTATAAACTTGTGCTTCTAAAAATCCTTATGTCTAAACACTAAACTGCATAGTTCTAAATCAAATAAGGAGTGAATATACTCATATCATTTATTACTTAAACAATGTCTAATAACTTATAACCAAGTAAAATAAAACATTCTTGATGTACTTCAAAGTTTAACCCTTACATATATTAAAAAAAGCCAAGTAGCATAGTGGGAAAAATGGAAAAATAAACCATGATATTTCCAGGTTAACTGTGAGCATTTCACATAAACATGCCATTTTCTTCTTCCACGACTGCACAAAATTCTTCAGCAGTATCAAACAGCAAAGGTGAAGGACAGAAGGGCCTCAGCTTCCTGGGCTTGCCCTGCGGCCTGGGGTCTTCGGCCCACCCGAACCCTATCAATCAAGTGAACCTCCAAGGCTGGCTCCCAACACACACTAAGTTGATTGTCAACCAATGTTCAGCAGTAAATGCGCAAAACCTTTTGATAGTTAAGGGTGTGGATTGAGCATGGTGCTTCACTGCAATCTGCTTCTGCCTTTTGCTTCAACTGAACTAAAAGAGGACCATGTTTTCTTTTCTGATCTAGTTCACCTATGGCCCTTTTGAGTCTATCCTGGGCGATGATAGTCCATTTATCTCTCTGTATCAGATGGCCTCCAGGGACTCATCTCTGGCCCTGGGCATGGTCTCTTTGATGCTGCATTTCAGTTAGACCTGGGTGGGGCTGGTCTTCTCTGAAGATACCATGTGCTTTCAATTTCTCTGGGACCTGAGAGAAGAAATGGACAAGAACGGGGTTTGCATGGCATTTGTGAAAACGATCCCTGTTGTGGGGAGGATGTATTCTTCCTCTGACGGGCAATAGCACTTAAGGATCAGAGACTCATCAGCAAACACGGTGGTCATTTATGATAAGACTGACTCATTAATGAATCTGAGCTTCTCCAGATATGATCTCATGGTGTCTTAGAGGTGTGGATCATGACCTCACAATGGAATTTCATTGCCAGTGAGAGTGATGTCATGTTGGACACATTTCACAGAACTCTTTCTCAAACCCACATGACAAAATCCCTGGTTACAAATATTTTCTCCAGACAATGACACTTTCTAAATACCCAGAAGACTTCTATGTCACTGAATTTTGGTTCATACATTTCTGTTGCTTTGTTTCAGAGTCTGACTGTGAGACGCTGAAGAGCTGCCCCCAAATGCCTCTGCATGAGTTTGACATAAACATGTCTGAAGAGAGTTACCACATCTACAATGCTGTGTATGCTGTGGTCCACATCCTGCATAAAATGCTTCTTCAGTGAGTAGAGGCATGCTCCCTGGGGAATGGAGTCAGGCTGGTAGTTTATTCCTGGCAGGTAATGTTTCTCTCCTGATTAGCTGGCTTTCCTCAATAACCTGCATCAATTCAGAGGCTCTTCAGATACATACTCATATGGGTGACTTTCTTAGAAGTTCATCAGGAATCAAGGCATCTATGTGTCACAAAGCACCTTTCACATACAACCAATATTCCCTGACATTTTTTGGTGCAATACACATAAATTTATTCCATGAAGACCTTAGATGGAACCAGGTGGGGTGGCTCATTCCTATAATCCCAGCACTATGGGAAGCCAAGGCAGAAGGTTTGCTTGAGGCTAGGAGTTCAAACACAGCCTGGACAGCATAGAAAGTCACTGATTTACACCCCCAAATTTTAAGACCTTAGAGGAGTTACTTCTCTATGTGCTAACCTCATGCCAGGCACCAGTTAGGCTAATGTGCATGATTGATCTTAAAGAATTCTGCCATGATCTTAGGCACTGTATGTTATTATCTTCACTTTGCAGAGGATGAAATTGAAGCTCTCATTGAATGGGTGAGGCTGAATTTAACTTCACAATTAAAATTTTTCTGAATTCTATGTATAGAGATATACTAGAGTGCTTGGGCTGCCATAACAAAGTACCACATACTGAGGGGTTTACACAACAGAAATGTATTTTCTTACAGTCCTGGAGGCTGGAGGTATGAGATCAGGTGTTGCAGGGTTGGCTCCTTCTGAGGCCTCTCTCCCTGGCTTGCAGATGGCCACCTTCTGTGTCCTCACATGGCCGTCCCTTTGTGCATGTCTGTGTCCTTATATCCTCTTCTTACAAGGGCACTAGTGAGATTGGATGAAGGATCACTCTAACAATTCCATTTTAACTGAATTATTTCTCTAACGATTCCATATCCAAATAGTCACATTCTGAGGTTCTGGGGGTTAGGGCTTCAACATGTGAAATTTTTGTGGGGGCAAAATTTAACCCAAAATAAGAGATTATTTTGATTTGTCTGCCTTTATCTACCCTACCAAGGAAGTGAAGGATATTCCCATTATCATACTATATATCAGATTATCATTATATATAATTTTAACATGTACATAATTTTTACTTTATATATATATATATACATGTATATATATATGACATTTTGTTCACCATGTGCTATCAAATGTACTTTTTTCTGAGTTGGGGTATCACTATCACCCAGCCTGGGTATCACCCAGGCTGGAGTGTAGTGGCATGATCATGGTTTACCATAGTCTCAACCTCTTGGGCTCAGGTGATCTTCCCACCTCAGCCTCCCAACTCACTGGGACTACAGGCATGTGCCACCAGGCCTGGCTAATTTTCTGATTTTTTTTTTGTAAAGACAAGGTCTCGCTATGTTGTCTAGGTTGGTCTTGAATTCCTGGGCTCAAGCAATCCTCCCTCTGCAGCCTCCCAAGGCACTGTGCCAGACCAATCAAATGCATTATCTCACCTGATTCTTGTAAAAATAAAATTGATTTATTCGATAGTTGAGGATTTAAATAGTAAGGGACTTTTTCAAAGCCATGTACCTGATAAATTTCAAAGATATTACTTGAATTCAAGTTTCCTCTGTCACCTATTTCAAAACTCTTTCTGTCATGTAATTTTTTTTTTTTTAAGCTTAACCCCTTTCTGAAGAACATCAAATTTAATAACAGTGTTGGTGACCAGGTGAATTTGGACCAGAAAATAATTTCTAGAACAGGGTATGATATTCTCAATTTCTGGAACTTCCCTGAAAGTTGAAAGTGGGACATTCTCCTCCAGAGGATCCACACGGTCAACATATTTCCATATCTGGGGAGATGTTTGAGGGGAACATGGAGATTAAAGAGGTTAGTTGAACAGAGTTTCAAAGATGGATTTGTGTTTGCACACAGATTCTTCTGCTCCCCTTACAGCATGGCAAAGTACTGGATAAATGATAACTTCCATTCTACACTGAGTCCTTTTCTTTTCTTTTTTCTGTTGAGACAGAGTCTCATTCTGTCATCCAGGCTGGAGTGCAGTGGCATGATCACAACTCACAACAACGTTGATCTCCTGGGCTCAGGCGATCCTTCTGCCTCAGTCTCCCAAGCACCTGGGACTACAGGTGCACACCACCATGCCCAGATAATTATTTTATTTTTAGAGACAAGATCTCACTATGCTGCTCAGGCTTGTCTCAAATTCCTGGCTTCAAGCAATCCTCTTGCCTTGGCCTCTCAAAGTGCTGGGATTACAGGTATGAGCCACCATGTCCAGCCTACTTCCTCTAAAGGTAAAGGGGCACTTGTTCTCTTCTTGGGTCTCTGCTTCATGGCTGGGATTACAGGAATGAGCCACCGCTCCTGGCCTTGAGTAAATTTACTTTACTCTGGAGATAGCCACTGACTGTTCAAGGCATGTTTTTCCAAGTTTGATACCTTGAGTGTCACATGGTATTTTGATACATGATAGTCACACGAATAGATATTTTTGAAGCCTGCTCTGATTTCATCTAGACTCCCCACTCTGTGTGCACCAAGAGTTGCAGCACTGGATTCAGGAAAATTCCCCAGGAGGGGAAGGCTGCCTGTTGCTTTGACTGCGCCCTTGCCCAGAGCATGAGCTCTCTAATGACATTGGTATGGAAATTTAAATATTATTTAGTTTTGATATACTTAACTTTTATTTTTATTTTTGAGTTGGAGTCTCACTTTGTCACCCAGGCTGGGATTATAGGCACGAGCCACTGTGCCCAGCTCAATTTACCTACATTGAATGTGACTAGCAACTACTGTATTGGCCAACACAAGCAGCTACTGTATTGGACAACAGCATTAGAATCAGCATTGCTCTTTCATACACTGGGGTGTCAAGATCAAGGAGCTCAGAGCAGATTGTGGTTGAGGGACTGAGGACTCCACTCTGATCTGTCACAGTCTTAGCCTGCCCCTGGCTTCTCTTTCACTTACTAGATACAAGAAAGATGTAAGTGATTCCAAAACCTGACCTATTTTTTCCCCATTCTTGGCCTCTCTTCATTCACAAATTTAGGTGATTCAGGTACAATTGCTCTGATTTTATCAACTTCATTACCAGTCAACCTTGCTTCTTCCTACATGTTGGGAGCCAGCCCTGGAAGCCCGCCTGATTGACAAAGTCCAGGTGGGCTAAAGACCCCCGGGGCCACAAAGTGAGTCCAGGCAGCTGAGGCCCTTCTGTCTTCTGCCTTTGCTGTTGATACAACCGAAGAATTCTGCACAGTCGAGCATGAAGAAAACAACATGTTTATGTGAAGTCCTCACAGCTAACCTAGGAATGTCATTATTCATTTTTCCATTTCCCACCATGCCATTTGGCCTTTTCTAGCATATGCCATGGTTAAACTCTGAAGCACGTCAAAGATGCTTTCACTTGGTTATGAGTTACTAGATATTGCTTGAGTAAAAAATGATATAAGTATATTCACTTATTATTTAATTTAGAATAATGTAGTTTAGTGTTTAGACATAAGGATTTTTAGAAGCACGAGTTCATAGTAAGTTCATTATGAGTTCATTATAAGCTCAGACAAATATTTAGGAGTTATGTAGGTGATTTAACATTGTTTTTACGAATTTAGGGTAAAGATTAATCATCAAGGTTTTTTACTTAATCTAGTTAAGATTTTGAGTTGACATATATAGAATAGGTTTTCACTGAATTCATGATATATTAATTGGATACTTTTATGATAAATCGACTGGACAGAGAAAACAAACTTGGGGCCTGGGAAACATCATTAAAAGCTTCTTTTAAGTTTTCTTTAGGAATATACACTGCACGATAAGAGAAAAGCAATGAAAATACCTGGATAAGGAAAGGCAATTATGAAGCTTTGAAGATCATAGAAACCCCAGAGAAAACTCCTGATACATGGAGAAATGTACATCTGGAAACTTTCTTGAGGCACTTCAAGGACTGTAATTTAGGACTTTGGGTCAAAACTATCATTCTTGGTTTTAGGAATAGTTTTACAGTTTAACATTGTTTTGTGCTTTTAGGAATAGTGTTATAGTTTGAGATTGTTTTGAAAAGAGTTGCTGGTAGCGCTATTCTAGGCATGATAATTGTTTTATCTATGTATTAAATGTCGTTGGTAAATGTATAATCATGCAAGTTTGTATAACTAATATATATATGTATGAGGGTTGACAGAAAATTATTAGGCTTTGATTATGTTTGGTAAGGTTTTTTTCTTTGAATCATTAAGTTTTAATGCTGTAGTTTGATGTTTTATAATTACTTTGAAGATTGTTTTTAGGTTCATATAAACTTATAATGATGAAGTTGGTGCTTTAAAAATAATGATAATTGCTTAAGTGGTTATCTCAAGACAAAAGATATTTTCCAGAAGGTTGTCAAGCATAAAGAAGAACACGTCAAACCTCCCTCCCTCTAAACATCATTATGGAACTATGTGGTTTGTTTCACATCAAGTTATTGATAATTTACTGATTGTATTATTATCCAGGAATTTTTTTGTGAAATTATTTCTTCGTAAAGAGGGTATATAAGCTTACCCTCAACTGGCAATAAATGGCATCTGTCCTGCTAACACCAGAGTCAGTTGTCCAAGTGTTTCCTTCAATGCCGACTCCGTTCCTCCTTCAGGAGATCCTGAACCCAGCTGGAGTAGGACTCCGGCACTACACAACAGATTCTCCTAACACAACAGATTCTCCTTAGAACTCGTGTAAACAGCCTGGAATGGGAGCCCAGAGGTTGAGCACACATTTTCATCTTCTTACTAGTAAACTGAGAGAGATCTTAAAATAATTAGCATTATGTAGGGATTTCACTGTGGAGCTAGGTAAAAATTAATTTTTCCTGAAAAGAGCAATCAATTAAGAAAAAAAGAAAATATATACAGGAGAGTAGTAAGAAGATGTATTTCTAATTATAAAGCTAAGTATTTTAAAAATTATTTGTTTCCTTATGTTTTAAAGCTAAGATTTCTTTTAAGTTTGGTTCTTGCAGTGTCATTTAAAGCATAAACAAGACAATAAATTGAACCCTCAAACGATGACAAAAAAGCATTAAAAAAGATAAAATTACTCATTTTCACTATCATTTAACACTATTTTTTTCCTGAAGGATCTACTAAATACAGTGAGAATAGAGAAAGGAAGTTAGAATCCCATCTTCCAAAGAGACAAAAAAAATTACCATTACCAACCCAAGAACAAGGGAATGAAGCCAATGACAACTGGAATTAATATCAGCGTTTGTAAGGTGCCACTTACCCAATAATTACATACAAATCAGTAGCTTTCATTTATGTCAGTAATAATTGGATTTAAACGAGCAGAAAAAACAATTCCATTGACATAGCCATACAAATTAATATAGGGATTTCAAGCATGAAGTGAAGATTACTAAATTTGCTAATGGCTATAAAATATGAACTAATGGAGATGAATGGAAATATATTAACTAATGAATGGAAGGAAACTGTATTTATTGACTGAAAGATTCAGATTTAGAAAGTTACCAACTCATCATGTCTCTTGTAAAATATTCACTGTGAAACCATAATGAAACATTTCAACTTTGATAAAATAATCAGAAAGTTAATCTGAAGATTAGGGAAGAAGAGGCCAGAACATTTTATACAAGGAAACATTTTTTGCCAGATATGAGGGTTCAATACAGGGTTTTTTCATTTTGGCCCTACTGATATTCTTAAGGATTTTAAATTTATAATCTTTTTTTTTTTTTTCTGAGTTGGAGTCTCATTCTGTCGTCCAGGCTGGAGTGCAGTGACAACACTCATGACCACCCCAGTGTTGACCTGCTGGGCTCTGGCAATCCTTCCACCACAGGCTTCCAAGTAGCCGGAACTATAGGCGTGCGCTATCACACCTGGCTAATTTTTTATTTATTATAGAGACGAGGTCTTGCCAAGTTGCCTGGGCTGGTCTTGAACCTGCCTCCCAAAGTGCTAGGATTATAGGCTGATCCACCGAGCCTGGCCAAATTGATACTCTTAAATGCACTTGCAAAGATTTACGTTTATCTTGTGCTACATATTAAAATAGAAACATGTGGCTATCCCTCTAAGTCCTTTAAGTTGGCTGACACTAGAAAAAACATTTTTTTTGAGTCAGGGTCTCACTGTCACCCTGGCAGGAGTGCAGTGTCAATGATCACAGCTCACTGCAGCCTCTAATCCTGGGCTCAAGTGATCATTAGACCTAAGACTCCTGAGCAGCTGGAACTACAGGCGTGTACCACCACACCTGATTTCTTTTCTGTTTTTTTGTTTTGTTTTGTAGAGACAAGGTCTTGCTATGTTGCCCAGACTTGTCTCAAACTCAAACTCAAGCAATCCTCCCACCTTAGCCTCTCAAAGTATTGGGATTACAGGTGTGAGCCACCATGCCCAGTTAAAACTTTTAAGAGAAAGAATTGTGGATCAGATGGAAGGCAGGAAAGAGGTGGGAGATTGGAGATGAATCCTGACTTTGCCTCATACTACCTCCAAGATGGCAGGTCAGTCACTAACACTCCCAGCCACAATTCCCTTTTCCACAAAATGAGTCATCTTAGCAAAAAAATGGAGTCCAGAAGCTCTTTAGGTTCTATGTCTTGATCATCTCTCTACCCCCCAGAATTTAGGATGTTTCCTGAGGGCTGTTGCGTATTGATGAATGAATCCAAGATGTGGGGAAAAGATGTATTAAAGTGAAATAGGGCTGGGTGAGGTGGTTCATGCCTGCAATCCCAGCACCTTGAGAGGCCAAGGCAGGAGGATTACTTGAGGCCAGAAGCTCAAGACCAGCCTGGGCAACCTAGTGAGTCCTCCCAGTTCTACAAATTTTTTTTAAAAGATAATAAAATCTTTTTACAAAGTAAAATAGGTGGATATGGTGGTTTTATTGTGATACAAAAATTCTTCCCTTGAACATGGAAAATTAACAATGAGGGGAAAAGGTGTGCATGTGAAAGACAGAAGGAGAAAATTGACGTGGAAGCATTTTCTATGTGATATTTTTCTAGTTGGTGTCTAAATATGACAACTTAGCAAGATGCAAATATTTTGCATGCCTGTGGCAAGTAAATTCAGACTCATTAAAAGCCAAATGATGCCCCTTGCCTACCTCCCCAGATATAGAGCAGTGTGTAAAGTGTCTGGAACACAGAACACAAGTGCACAAGATCACCACCTGTGCAAGGTCTTGGTTTTACTGGTCTATGAAGACCCCCTTTGGAATGGCCTTGGCTTGCACAGCTCTTTGCTTCTCTGTCCTCACAGCTGTGGTGCTTGGGGTCTTTGTGAAGTACAGAGATGCTCCCATAGCCAAAGCTAATAACGAGATGCTCAGCTACATCCTCCTGGTGTCCCTCATGCTGGGCTTCCTCTGTGCATTACTTTTCATTGGCTATTCCAACACAACGAGCCGCTTCCTCCAACAAACCACATTAGGAATTGTGTTCACAAGTGGTGTGTCCACCGTCTTGGCTAAAACCATCACTGTGGTCATGACTTTCAAGGCCATGGCACCAGGAAGAAGGATGAGGCAGTGATTGGTGTCCAAGGTCCCTAATTCTGCCATCTTCTTCTTGTTCCTTGTTCCTTGATCCAAGTGACATGCTGTGGAATCTGGTTGGGAACTTATTCCACCTTAAATGACACAAACACACACCCTGAGCCTGGACAACTCATCACGGTGTGCAACAAGGGCTCTGTGGCATTCTTCTACCTTGTTTTGGGATACCTGGGGTTCTGGGCACTGAGAAGACTTTGGTTGCTTTCTTGGCCAGGAGCCCCCCCAGTACTGTCAACAAAGCCAAATTCTTTTTTTTTTTGAGTTGGAGTCTCACTCCACTGCCCAGGCTGGAGTGCAATGGCACACTCATGGTCACCATAGCCTTGACTTACTGGGCTCCAGTGATCTTTCTGCCTCAGTCTTCCAAGTAGCCTGAACCACAGGCACACTAACATGCTTGGTTAATTTTTTAAAAAATTTTATTGCAAAGACGAGGCCTTGCCAAGTTGCCCAGTCTGGCCTTGAACCCGCAGGCTCAGACTATCCTCAGCCTCCCAAAGTGCTGGAATGACAGACTGAGTCACCGAGCCTGGCCAAAGTCAAATTCCTGATGTTCATCATGCTGGTGTTCTGCAGTATCTGGGCCACCTTCCTTCCTGTGTACCACAGCACAAAGGGGAAAGTCATGGTGGCTGTAGAGGTCTTCTCCATCTTTGCCCCCAAGTGTTATATCATTCTGTTAGGCCAAAGAGGAACATTCTACAAGAACAAAAGGAGAAAGCAAGTTTTGTGGGTCCATGAGATGTCTGAAGCATTCACTCATGGAGTTCATGAAAGCAATGTAAGAGCTAGAAATCTAAACTACACCATTCTTGCATCTTGCAATAAGATAAAACAGGACACATTTTACCTTCTTTCGTGAATGTGGCTTTCATATCTTTCTCTGATAGTGTCCAGCACTGAAACCTTTACTCATTTTCCAGTATTTCTTCCTGAATTTCAATGTGAACTCACTTTTGTGAGTTCCACATTAAAGCTACTATTATATCCTACTGTTTCTTTTTAAAGCAGGATTTATTGAGAGGACAGAAAAGCTCCCATAGTGGGAGGGGATCTGAAGGGGTTGCCCCCACTGTTTCTTATAAAAACAGTAATAACATTTTTTATTGTACTGCACTTATTTATTTTGTAGAGATGGGATCTTGCTATGTTACCCAAGATGGTCTTGAATTCCAGGCCTCAGGCAATCCTCCTGCCTTGGCCTCCAAAGTCCTGGGATTATAGGCCTGAGTCATACATCCAACCTACTGTATATATTTAAGTTGTGCAACATATTCTGATGTACATATGCACAGTGAAGTGATTACCACAAACACTTTTATATATGAGTCACCTTCCATGGCTATCTTTTGTGTTTGTGTGTGTGTGTGTATGTGTGGTAAGGGCACCTAACATTTACTCTCCTAGCAAATTTTCAGCATAGAATAAAATATTAACTACAGTCCTCAGGCTACACATTAGACCTCTAGACTTATTCATCCTACTTAACTGTACATTTGTACCCTTTGGCTGACTATTCCCTATTTCCCCTGCTTCCCACCATGATTCTGCTCTGCTTCTATTTGTGACAACATGGATGAACCTGGAGGACATTATGCTAAGAAAAAAATACTTAAGATCTCACTTCCATGTGGGTGCTAAAGAAGCTAAAAAGAGTCAAATAGTTAGAAACAATGCGACAATCACTCTTATTGTCTTTTGGTTTTTGCATTTTCTCATTTTTTAAATTTGACTTTAAGAGATACCTTAAAGATTCTTCCCCTTCAATTCTGGCAGATATCCAAAATACTCCAAGACTATTTACTGAATAAATATAGTCTGTCATTTTCCCTCAGATTTGAAATGTCAAATTTTATACATTTAATCTCTCTATGTAACTTATCCCACTGAACAAATATCATACTGTTTTACTAGTCCTGACTTTATACTTCTATATTTGATAGAAAAATGATTCACTATTTGCAAAATTGTGGTTGTCATTTTTTTTTGGTCAGGGTCTCAATCTTTCACTCAGGCTGGAGTGCAGTGTCACAATCATGGCTCATCACAGCCTTGACCTCCTGGGCTCAAATGATCCTCCTGCTTCGGCATCCTTTGTAGCTGGGACTACAGACACTTGCGCCACCATGCCTGCTTATTTTTTATTTTTATTTTTGTAGAGATGGGAGTCTCACTATGTCGCCCAGGCTGGTCTCAAACTCCTGGGTTCAAGCAATCCTTCCACTTCAGTCTCCCAAAGGGCTGGAATTACAGGTGTGAACCACCATACTCGGCCTGGTCATTCTTGTAGCTTCCCCTTTCAGATGGCATTTGGGACTGTCTTGGAAATGTCCCTATTAATATTGTTGGCATTCAGATTTGGAGTTATAATACAGTTATAGTTTAACTGGGAAAAGACAGGCATCTTTGTAATTATATATTTTTCCTTTTGGGAATATAACTTTCCATTGTTTTCATTCTCTTATATTAGTATACTTTTTTCATTCCAGTCTAGTATCTTTTTATATTAAATCTATTCCTAACAGGTGTATTGATTTTGTTAACATCATAAAGTGAGCTGTCAGCTTAGACTGCTGTAACAAAATACCACAGACTGGGTGGCTTCAACAACAGACACTATTTTCTCATAGCTCTGGAGCCCAGAAGCCTGAGACCAAGATTCCTGTTGATCTGGTTTTAGGTGAAGGCTCCCTCCTTGGCTTGCAAACATCAGTCTTCTCACCGTGTCCTCATGGAGTCTTTCCTTGGTGCTTGTGAACTTGGGGGTGGAAGAACAGGAAAAGAACACACAAGTTCTGGAGTCTCTTGTAAGATCACTAATCCTATTGACACCTTATGGTGCCAGTCATAACAATGTAGAGCTTTAGAAGGACCAACATCATGAAAAGGTTGCTGTGAGCCCAAGGTGGTGCAACTTGAAGTCAAAAGTCAATGCCAAGTCTGGCTGACTGGCACGAATCCAGAAATGAGAACCTCCCAGTCCCCAGTTGCTGTAAGAAAAAATGGTTGTGTATGCTGGGGAATCATGGGCAGGGAGGGATGCACATCATTAGAGTTCAATTTGACGCAGATGCTCAGGGCGCTCTCATGTGGTCCTAAGGAGGGAAGTAGTGCTGTGCACTGGGAATACTGAAAGAAAAAGAAGTAGGTAGGTAGATAATAGATAGATGGATGAAGGATTGATGATAGGTAGATGATAGATGGACAGATGATAGATGAAGATACAGATGATAGGTAGATGGGTGAAAGATGAGATGATAGATAAGATGAATAGATAATAAAGATATTGATAAGTGATAGGTAGATGATAGATGATTACATTGGTAGTAGAAGAAGACATAGATGATAGATGGGTGATAGATGGAGAGATAATAGATAAGATGGACAAATGATGACAATATACATGAGCGATAGGTAGATGATAGATGACTAGATAGTTGAAGACATAGAGAGATGATAGATAGATGGGTGATAGCTAGGGAGATGATGGATAATAGATGGACATATGATAAAGGTATAGGTGAGGCCAGGCTCAGTGCCTCAGCCTGTAATCCCAGTACTTTGGGAGCTCAGGCAAGTGGATTGCTTGAGCCTGCGGGTTCGGGACCAGCCTGGACAATTTGGTGAGGCCTTGTCTCTACAGTAAATCAAAAATTGGCTGGGTGTGGTAGTGTGTACCTGTTGTTTCGGCTATTTGGAAGGCTGAGGTGGAAGGATTGCTGGAGCCAAGCAGGTTGATGCTGGGGTGGCTGTGAGTGTACCACTGCACTCCAGCCTGGGTGATAGAGTGAGACTCCAACTAAAAAAAAATAGGTGAGTGATAGGTAGATGATAGATGATTAGATAGGTAGATGATATAGATAGATGATTAGACAGATAAATACAGATAGATGATAAATAGATGAGTGGTAGATGGGGAGATGATAGATAAGATGGACAGATGATTATGATATACATGAGTAATAGATAGGTAGATGATAGATGACTAGATAGATGAAGATATCAATGGATGATAGATGGGTGATAGGAAGATGATAGATAATAGATGAATAGATGATAGATTAAGATATAGGTGATAGATGATTAGATAGGTAGTAGATGAAGATATATTTGAAAAATAGATGGGTGGTAGATGGGGAGATGATAGATGAGATGGACAGATGACAAAGATATACAGGAGTGACAGGTAGATAATAGATGACAAGATAGTAGATGAAGATATAGATAGACGGTAGTGGGTGATAAATAATGGATAGATAATAAAGATAAAGACGGGTGATAGATTTTGATAGACTGAGGGAGATATAAATGGATAAGACAGACGATAGATGGACAGTTCATTGTGGGTCACACCATCCAGAGGCTGTTTCTCCGACTCTTGCCCTTTCCTGAGCTCTGGGCCCGAGGACAAGATAGCTGAGTCTCCTGGCAGCTGTTATAACCCTCGACTTATGTCTATGCTTCAACAGAAAAAAGGAAAAAAAAAAGGAGCCTGAATGGAATGAACAGGGTCCAAGGCATGGAGGGGAGGGGGCGAGAGCAAGGAGAGCTTGGCCCTGTGTCTAAAGATACAGAGGTGGTGAACATCTGTCCTGTGACAACATCCACAAAGGAACAGAAAAGCTTGTCCCAGTGGGACTACTGCCTGGAGGGACGACACTTGTCCCTTCCTGGGTGGCCCAACCACAGCAGGAAAGCTGATTGAGGGTACCCCTCCACGTTTGGGTGACCCGGTGGATGGGTGGCGGCTTCCCAGCACAACAGCACCCCCTGTCGGAGTGAGGCGCCCGCACACCAGGCATTTTAAGAATGGCTGGCCAAGACTGGACATGGGTGGCTCAAGCCTGTAACTGCAGTACTTTGACAGGTGGAGGTGGGAGGACTGCTTTGAGTCCCAGGAGTTTGAGACCAGCTTGGGCAACATAGTGAGAACATGTCTCTACAAAAATTTAAAAAATTAGCCATGTGTGTGCGTCCCTGTAGTCTCAGCTATTCGGAAGGCTGAGTGGGAAGGATCATCTGAACCCAGGAGGTCAAGGCTGTGATGAGTTGTGACAGTGCCACTGCACTACAGCCTGGACGATGGAGTGAAGACCCCCACTCAAAAACAACAACAAAAACGGGCCAGCCATGAGCTGGGCTCTTAGATACTGTCGTCTCTCCCATGGAGCTGGTACTAGCAATAGCTAGCAAGCATGGGACCCACTGGGTTTTTCTGATCTGATGAAAACAGTGTGCTTAAGAGTGTGGCGGACCTGACACTCAGCATCATAGGAAGTTACCTTTCAGGGGTAACTTTACCCTCCTCTTGCCTCCTAAAAAGGGGCTTGATGGGGCTTTGACTCACAGAGGTTTCCCTAAATGCCTGGGCCCAGATCACCAAAGTTTCAGCCAAGACGAAAGCAGATGGTGTTCTCTGGATAGGGGAGCTGTCTTTTTCTGATGTCAACTCTCAGAGATCAACCCAAGTATGGGTCAAAAGTTATCGGCCTGGCCTTAGATGATACTCTGAGGACATTGTCACAAAACAAGAAGAATCCTCTCTCTCTAATTTACTTTCTTAGTAAACTATATTCTCCAATCTAGAAAACAAAACAACAAGAATCTGTGGAGAAGCAATCGTCTACTCACTATCCAAACTCAAGTGATAACTTTGCTAGTAATTTTATGAGTTTTAGAAATGACAGTGGTTTTCTAAGAAATAGAAAATACTAATTGTCTCACATTTTGAATAAGGTATGAAAGCATATTAACTAAGCATATCACTGTAAAATAATACTGGAATCTTAGGTAAGGTCTTTCCTCCTAAAAACCAGAAAACACATTTCATATTTTAAAAATCTCTATAAAATTCTGTGTATTCAGTGAAGACTGGGTTCTACTTAGCACTCTAGAGTCTGGGCAACATAGCGAGACTTCATCTGTCCAAAAAAAATTAAAAATTAGCTAGTTGTTATGGCATGCACCTGTAGTCCAGTGACTTGGGAGTCTGAGTTGGGAGGTTCACCTGAGCCCAGGAGTCCAAGGTTACAATGAGATATGATCATGCCACTGCACTCCTTCCTGTTGGTCTAGCTGAAACAAAAATTATTCCACTTTCAACCAGGCTGAAAGTGCCTGAACTGGGATATACATGGTGGCTTCTCTAGCAGCCTCTGTAAGGAGTCAATACAGTGAATTCTTTGCAGAAAGTACTTTCATACACGAAAACACTTTGTTCTTATAAGAATTCATTAATTCTTGTGAGAATTATTTCATTTGATGTCATGTGATTTGGCCCTCCAGATGGCAATTTTCATACAGAGGTTTGATATAATAATGCCAGTTCTAGAATACAGAAGAATACAGAATTATCTGTGGGTTTTTTTTTTTTTTGAGTCAGAGTCTCTCTGTCACCCAGGCTGGAGTGCACTGGCATGATGATGTTTCAATGCAGCCTCCACCTCCCAGGCTCAAGTGACCCTCCCACTTCTGCCTCCTAAGTAGTTGGGACTACAGGCGTGTACCCCTATGTCTGGCTAATTAAAAACATTACTTTTGCAGAGACAAAGTCTCTATATGTTACCCAGGCTGATCTTAAACTCCTGGGCTCAAGCAATCCTCCTGCCTCAGCCTCCTAAAGTGCTGAGATTACAGGTGTGAGCCACCTAGCCTGGCTCACGATGATCTGACTTCATAACTCCAGGCTCCATACTACATTTTACTTACTCAAGATGTGTATGTTTATTTCTTAGTCCAGGGAGTATCACTTGTCTCTCCAGGGGTCTCCAAGAAGATAAAAACTGTCAGTGTTGCTAAAATGTCAGCAACTTAAGATTTCTTATCTTTACAATGGGCAGAATAGTATCAGTTTCTCCCTGGGATCAAACAATTCAATGTGGTACATAAAAGGAAATGCATAAATATTGTTGAAAAGTGAATGACAAGGAATCACAAATGAAGTTATACATGGTCATACTGTAAGGGTAAATACAAATCTAAAAAAAAGAGAAAAACCCAGAATTTTCTCTGGTGCAACAAGGGAGAAAATGCCCTTTCCTTAGAGCACTTGCTTTAGAGAAGTTATTTTACTCTTGTGAATTCTTTCCTGCCCAGTTAAGACATAGGTAAATCTTTTTAGAAGCTAAATCAGCCTCTTTTCCAATTTTACACCCTAGTAATCTTAGAAACTTGGGAGCCATCTCCTTAAAATGTAGTAATCAAAAAATATAAAGTCATGCATTGCTTATCGATGGAGATATGTTCTGAGAAATGCATCCTTAGGTGATTTCCCCCTTGTGCAAACATCAAAGAGTGAACTTACACAAGCCTATATGGTAGAGTCTCCTACACCGTAGGCTACATGATACAGCCTTTTGCTCCTAGACTACAGTCCTGTATAGCATGTGACTGCACTGAGTACTGTAGGCAACTATAACACGATGGTATTTGTATATCTAAAGATAGAAAATATAGAGAAAAATATGATATAATCTTATGAAATCATGTCATATATGCAGTTCATTATTGGCTGACATATGACTATATACCTGTACCTGTTTTTGTGAAAGGGCAGGAGCTTCACTTTGGTAGGCTCCAGGGTCCAAGTTGTAAACCTACCTCCTGTCACAAAGATATGAGAAATTTCTTTTTCTTTTGCATAAAGGCAATTGGCAAAACCAGGTGGTTCTCCCAATTACTAGGTGAATTAAGAAGAACTATGTGTGACAAATAGTGCTGTCAATTCCTTGCTTGAGGACTAGTTATTGTTTATCTTAAGAACATGCATGTAATGCCTGTATCTGCTTGGTTACAGAAAAAAATTATATTTATTTGTTTATCAGAAATTGCTAACCATCCTCTAACTAGGGACTTTCTACTGGATTGACCCAAACAGGACTACTGCTCCACTTTAACCAAATATTTTCTTTGCCTTTGTTTCTGAGTCCTCCCTAATGTCTCTTCAGAGGAGCCCTGAATTACATACCAGCTGGCACTGCAAGATTCATGAATCACTGTCTGCTTGCATTAACTCTAAAACTTTAATGTGAATAAGCTGCTGCTTATTATTATTATTATTATTACAGATTACAGAGTACTTCTCCTCCCCCCATAATTTGCCATCATATTACTAAAGACCTATCACTACAGTTCCTTTTACTAAGTACATCACATTTGGTTATTAGCAAGAAGTTACAAGGCACACTAATAAGCAAAAAAACAGTTCGAAGATTTTACTATACTTATTGAGGAAACCAGTGAAAGTGTTAAAACCAGTTCATGGCAGAACCCCATCAAAATATCACATTTATAGATCAAGAATGTTAAAATGATTTGCCCACAGAGGAACCACTGGCCTCTTCCAAAATGGAAGAGGGAATTCAACTGAGCCTGCTTCAGACAGAATTTACAGGTGTGCAGACAAGAAGCAGTTTGCATGGCTATGGGTTATCCAAAACTTTCATTTGGTAGACAGTTCAAAGGCAATGAAAGAGAAGAATCAAATAACTTGGAACGCCCCGATCTCAGCAACACACTGAAACACAATTTTCCCTATTCATTGCTTATTTTGTGCCAGGAACAATTGTAAGCACCTAATCCTTACAACATGAGAGGGTGAAATGCCAAAATGGAGTAATTTAATGAAATAATCTTAGCTTACACACAACCATTGTGACATTGCCTAGTTCTGTCCTGTTTTCTTAGCAAATTACCTAGCTTGTCCTATAATTACCAGCCAAGGGTAGAACTGGTTTCCCAGAGATTGTCTATTGATAACTGTTTTCACAACCCCCTTCCCAGGTTGTTTTGCACTAATTCGTTTTTCTATTCCAAGTATCTGTCTCCCACGAGAAAACCAAGCTAACCGAATCTGTTGTGATCAGCGCCTCAGGACCTAAGTGACAAAACACCCCATCACCACGGCAGCAGTCACGTGACCGATCTACCCATCGCCTGCCTTCCATTATCTGACGTCACTATCTGTGCTTACCTACCCCTTCATGATAAGGTAAAACAGAGCACCACCCCATCAAACTAACAACCGGCCTCCATCACAGAGAACGTCGGAAAAAAGCATTAGGCCTCAAGAGCGACAGCCATACTTTTCTTTCCCTAAGTTTTGGGCCCCCCTCTCCTACCTTGGGGAGGTGAATCCTTTTTTTTTTCCCTCTCTCGAATCCACCAACTATATTTTCAAATCTAGTTTCTGTGCAACTCTGTGCCTCTTCCCCACAACACCGGCTGAGCACACCGGCCCACTGACCTCGCAAGTCTGACCTAACCCCACACCACACCACCAGTTAAGTTTTGTTCCGTTGCCCACATGAGCACACTGAGCCCCATAAAGAATAAACGCCCAGTAAAATCTCACGCAAGCACGCGGACTCTACACCCCCCAAGAGTTGACAAGGTCAGGCGCTGCAGCTCACACCTGTTTCCCATCCCTTTAGGAGGCCAAGGCGGAAGGATGGTCTGAGTCTGGCAGTTGGAGGCAAGCCTGGGCAACACGGCGAGACTTCGTCTCTACAAAAAATGTTAGCTGAGTGTGTGCGTGCCTGTAGTCCCAGCACTTTGGGAGGCTGAGGTGAGAGGACCGCCTGAGCCCACGGGTTCAAGACCGCCTGGAAAATATAGCGAGACTTCGTCTCTACAATAAAATAAAAAAAAAAAATTAGCCGGGCGTGGTGGTGTGTGCCTGTCGTCCCAGGTACTCGGGAGGCTGAGGTAGAAGGATCACCAGAGCCCAGGAGGTCGAGGTTGCAGGGGGCCGTGGCCCTAACGCCCTCTGGCCGGCAGGGTCACCTCTGCATTCGGGATCCGGGGCTGCGGCCGTCAGGCTGCGCATGCGCGCCACGGGGGCCGGGGGTTTTGTGTGTGTGTTCCTTGCTACGCGGGGGCGGGGTTTTGTGTGTGTGTGTGTGTGTGTGTGTGTGTGTGTGTGTGTGTGTGTGTGTGTTCCTCGCTACTCCCAGAAGCCCCGGGTGTCTGTGTGTGTGTGTGTGTGTGTGTGTGTGTGTGTGTGTGTGTGTGCAGAAGCCCCGGGGTGTGTGTGTGTGTGTGTGTGTGTGTGTGTGTTCCTCGCTACTCCCAGAAGCCCCCGAGGCGCGTGGGCCGTGTGGTTGGCGCCTCCCGCGGGCGAGGCACTTGGCCGCGTTTCCTTGCTTGGGCCGTGTTTGCCCCGCGCCACGCGGGGCATGGACTGTTATGAGGTTGGTGTTGCATCCATGTGGGAGTGAGGTCGTGCGTGCCTGGGCGGGGGGTGGGGGTCCCAGAGGAGGCCCCGGAGCGTCGAGGAGGCCCCCCGACCGGCAAGGAGGCCCCAAAGCCCGGAATGGCTAATGGAGGGCAGAGAACTCACTGTGTTCCAGGAGCCCACGGGTGTCTGTGGACTCACCGAGAGAGGCTGCGCTCCGCCTCCAAGATATTTTTGGGGGTTCTTTCAGTGCCCTTTTCATGATGGGTGATGTACAAGCACACCTGTCCACACCGCGCTGAGTCTTATGTAGCTTTGGACCAAAAACGGCACGACCCCTGTGCCCCACCCTCCCTGTTCACCCGATCTCGCCCCGAGAGACTTTTGTTTGTTTGTTTGTTTCCCCGATGAAAAAAGTCCTCAAAGGGAAACGTTTTGCTGATGTGGAAGAGATGACACAAAAAACGACAGAAGCGCTAAAAGGCATCCCAAATTAATGAATCCAAAAATTGTTTTGAGCGATGGAAAAAGTGTCTTGATAGTTGTACATCAAACAGGAAGTACTTGGATGGTGACTAAAGTTTAAGCATGTCAGAGTGAGTACACAATTTTTATAAACAAATTCTGACCTTTTTTGGGGGAACTCCCCCTCGTATTTGAGAACTAACCCTGCACGCTAAATGGTGTATTTTGGCAGTGGCACCTGTCTTTCTTGGAGTTTGTACAGGAACATGGTTGAAAATGAGTGGCATTGGGTTCAAGAATCTAATCTCGGGCTTCTTTCCTTGTCCTTAGTTCTGCATTCTCGACTCTGTCACTAGTGGGGACACTGTTCCAGCACAGTGGGCATTAGCCATGTCACAGGTAAGTTTTTGTTTTATCTTTGTTTCCTGCAACATCATGGGTCTAAAGTTCTAGAAACAACTAGTCTCGCTTCATGAAACTTGCTTGGGTAATAGAGACTGACAAGGACAAGGCCTCGGGCTTTTTATTCAGTAGGAGGTGGGGCTGTAGGGGCCTCTTTTCTCTGTCCATCTTTTTTACATTTCATTTATTCATTCAGCAAATTATTCTGGATCTTCACTGGGGCCAGTCTTCTTCTAAACACTATTTTAAGGTCAAAGAAACATTTTCCAGAGGGAAAGATGAGAGTCTTTATCAGGGGACTGTCATCTCGAAGTAAAGGTGAATGTTCAGTCATTTTTGACCTTCTTCACAGCTTTGGGACTGACAGAAGGCAAGATAGAAAATGCTGTTGGGTTTTTCAGTCTCAGTAATGGCACAGTCTGCCTTTGGAAAGTTTTGGGAATAGGAATGTGAGTGGTGTCTAGTGCATGGAAGTCCAGGTTAACAAAATCAGGACATTACTGGAGGCATCGGTGAAAGATGAAGTGTAGGTTCCCAGGGTCCTGTTTGGGGTTGGACAGCTCAAGATGATGTCACAGTCTTCATTTGTGGAATTCAGGGGAATAGCCTATCTATCAGGTCTTGATAAATGAGCAAGAAATATGCTGCAAGGATGAAGATGGATGAGCTGGCTATGTTTCCCGGAATAGAGTTCTGTGCAGGGTGCTTGCATGGGCCCTGAAACTCTATGCAAGAACAAGCAGGTTGGATTCTTTTTCAGCCTGCAAAGTGTAAACAACAAGGCATTTTATATGAAAATAGATTGTCTTCTCAAAAAGGAAACATTTATATTAAGAAAAAAGGCAGTGTTTTCATTCCACATGCTATTTGCTGTAATTCAAGCCACGCATAAAATTGTTAAATTATATTAATTAATTTTAAAATAAAAAACTATAAAAATGTTTTTAATAGTCATATACCCACCATACAGGAAAAAAACACTTTTACCACTTTACTGTTCCTATATTGTATGTTGACATAGAATATTTGTGCCTAAGTTTTCTTTTAACCACCAATTCTTATTCCATTTGTTCCATACTTCCAGTGCTTTCCTACTCTGTTGATGTTTTTGTGTGTTATCATTGTAATTGAGGTATAATTTACAAATAAAACACACAAATATTAAGTGTGCAGTTTGATGCTTTGGGGCAATTATTAAAGCCTTGTGACCACCACCCAAATCAAGATAGGTGTCCATCAGGCCCAAAAGTTTTTTCGTGCCCTTTTCCCTGCTCCAGCTGTCAGAGAAAATCATTTTCTTATTTTTATGGCAATTTGTTTTGCTTTTCTTCCTTTTGACTTCATATAAATTGAATCAAATAGTATGTAGGTGTGTGTCTGGCTTTTTCCATTTAATGTAATGTTTCTTGAGATTCATCAGTGTTATTTTTTGCTGAAGTGTTCCATTGTGTCACTATACTACAGTCTATCCATTCTCCTGTTGATAGACATTTGAGATGTTTCTGGATTTTTGGCTATTACAAATAAAACTGCTATGAGCATTATTGTATTCCTTATTGAAATGCTTGGGATCAGAAGTGTATCAGATTTTGGAATATTTGTATTATACTTACTGGTTGAACATTCTAAATTTGAAATCTAAAATGCTCCTGTGATCAATTCCTTTGAGGAGCATATCAGCACTCAAAAAGTTTTGAAGCATTTTGAAGCATTTCTGAAGAATTTTGAAGCATTTCTGATTAGGAATATATTCAACCTGTATGTGTCTTTTTGTGATACTTCAGAAGATATAGAAAAATACTGGTAGCTGGGTACAGTGGCACATGCCTGTAGTCCCAGTTACTTGGGAGACTGGGGCACGAGAGTCACTTGAGCCAGGAAATTTTTTTTTTTTGAGTTGGAGTCTCACTCTGCCGCCCAGGCTGGAATGCAGTGGCACATTCACGGCCACCCCAGTCTTGACCTGCTGGGCTCTGGCGATCCTTCTGCCTTAGCTTTCCAAATAGCTGGAACTACAGGTGTGTGCTACCACACCCAGTCACTTTTCTGTTTATTGTAGAGACAAGGACTTGCCAAATTGCCCAAGCTGGTCTTGAAACCACAGGCTCAGGCAATCCACTTGCCTCGGCCTCCCAAAGTGCTGGCTGGGATTACAGGCTGAGCCAGTGAGCCCAACCAAGCCCAGGAATTTAAGAGCCATAGTGTGTTATGATCGCACCTATGAATAATCAGTGCACCCCAGCCTGGGCTACATAGCAAGATCCCTGTCTCTTTAAAAACAGAAAATAAAAGACAGAAAAAATGTCAGCATTTGAAGATATCAAGAAAAATTGTTCATTAAAAATAATGTAGTGTTCCTTATCTATGGTGACAGATTTCATGATAGTAAGAGGTGGTAGTGTCTGGAAGCAGTACTAGGGAATCTTGGAAGTGCTGGTAATATTCAGTTTCTTAAACAGGGCTCTCCTTACAGGGGTGGATTGTTTTGTGAACATTCATCATGTTGTATACTTAATGTTGTATGCCATTTTTGGTATATATATTATATTGTGATAAGAATGTATACAAGTAGGACACCCATTCATGCAGAATGTTTCTTAAACCCCATATTCAAGTGAGAAAAAAGAAACCTTTCTGCCTGATGGTCAGTACTATAAAGTTTTTGATGGCTTCCAACCTTACAGGCTATTGTGACAAACAGATAGTGCAAAGATATATCTGAAAAGGACAGCATAGTGTGTTGGGAGCCAGCCACAGAGGCTCACTGAGCGTTAGGGATCAGGAAGGGCCCTTGACCCCGAGACCACTAGGATGTGTTTGGGAGCTGCTGACCCCATTCCCTCCCTCCTTTTCCACTTGGCACTGCAACCAGAAAAGGCTCCTGCTGGCTGTAACAGAGGACTCTGAAACCGGAACGAACACAGCTAACTTGGGAGTCTCTTGTTCCCATTTTCCATGTTTATGGTTTTTGCTTTTAAACAATTTAAGTTCAACTTTGAGTCACATTGAGGAGCCTTAGTGCAGGTCACATGTTCTCTTGATGTGATTTTAGAAATTTATAGATATAGGTTTTAGAAAATAGTTTATATAGATTGAAGAAAATTTAAGTAACCATTTTATTGTAGAAGTGTGGTTAGTTTAGTTTGATTCAGGGGGGCCAGTGAAGTTTGAATTAGGCCAGCTGGTGTTAGGAGAGTGTAACCATAGCAGCAATTGTTTTAATAGAAACTAGTTTGAATTAGTACAGAATTGTAGAAGTTAATAATTCATTATGGTGGTTTCAGGTTTAGACATTGAGTGATGTTATTTCAAGATGATATAGTTGTAATACAGTTAAGGGTACATAAGAAACTGGTTTGGGAACATTAAGCAAGCATAAGAAACAAAAAGACAATTTGTGGTTGTTCTTCCTCATGTTCTTCCTCATATTCTTCCTTATGTATGAAAAAACATTTGCTTGAGAGTGGGAGGTGTCCTTTGCGCACCTGGACCTGTTCATGTGAAAGGCACATGCTACCTTTTGTGTCCTGTGATGATGACTTTGCAAAATTTGGGGATAAAAGCCCTTGGATAACACTCAGTAAACGACTTCTGCTCAACCTTGAACAGGAGTCCACTTTCTTTCTCCCCCCTTTCTTCCCTCTAGTCACCGACGCCCTTTCTCCTCCAGGAATCTCTGGCCCTGCTGAAGCTGGACTCCTGCAATAGTGCAATTGTATATGATTGAAGTAATTATGAATCACAGTTGTATTATGAATTGATGAAATTCCAGGATATTGGAAAGGAATACTAACAATGAGCTAGGTGTCCTTAGTCCATGTCCCAACTTGTTCTTCATAAGCAGCTGAAGACAAAACCATACTCCTTGTTCCTGTTGCAGGCCCTGATAGAGGCATATAAGATGAAATAATAGTACATCTAGTGCAATTTTCAGAACACTACCAACACCATCCTAAAATGTAGCAGTTAGAGCAAAGACAACTTTATTTCCTATGATTCTGTGGGTAAGAAATTCAAACTGGGTTGGGTAGGAATGACTAATCTGTGTTCCTATGATGTCTGCTGGAGCTTGAGTGCTCAAAATGGCTTCTTCATTCACATATCTTATACTTAGCTAAAATAGCCAGGTCATGTATCTGGGCCTCTATTTTTTGCTGTTAGCTGGATTCTTCAGCTTTATTCCATATAGTCTTAGAGTCTCTCCCTCTCTATTGGCCTCTTCTCATTGGCTTTTCTTCTTATATGATTCTGAGCCCTCTCGAGGCCAAAACAGAAGAAGAGAGACCTTCCAAAGTTTTTGACCTGTAACTGGCAGCATCACTTCTGTCACATTCTTTTGGTTAAAGCAAATGGTAGGGTCAACCCAGATTCAAGGAAAGATGACTACATTTTATTTCAGCCAAAAAGTTATTTTTTTTGGTATTCACACTAAAGATCCATGGTAGAATTGATCATGAGTGACTTTCAACAAAGTAATTGTGTGGTCATATTATGTATATATACAATTATAGAAACAACTGTGATGGTTCTCTTACAAATTGGTTTTGAAGCCATGTATA
This sequence comes from Cephalopachus bancanus, assembly GCA_027257055.1. Taxonomy (NCBI): domain Eukaryota; kingdom Metazoa; phylum Chordata; class Mammalia; order Primates; family Tarsiidae; genus Cephalopachus; species Cephalopachus bancanus. Next base: position 11,897 of record JAPVLO010002355.1, on the reverse strand, counting down.
TATATAATCTCTGAGTAACACATATTTAAAATTTGATTCTTTTTGAGTCATCCTGTTTATCTTGAACTTTGTTCTTATTAAATATTTTTCTATACTCAAATTTTAATAAACAGTATACTACAGTAGTGTCCTTTGGTGTCTTAAGCTGCTTTTTTGAGTTCCGATCAGCTCCTTAACATACTTCCCAACCTCCATTCGTTACCTGGCATCTTCTAAGAAAACGTTTGTCATTTCAGGGATCAGTGACATTCCAAGATGTGGTCATTGACTTCTCTAAGGAAGAGTGGGAATTCCTGAACCCTGCTCAGAGAGATTTGTACACAACTGTGATGTTGAATTATCATAATCTGATCTGGCTAGGTAAGTGAATTGAGTCCTTAATTCAGCCTCTATTCTTCTTTTTTTCTACTGGAATCTTTGGTGAAGTTCTGAATTTTCCATGAAATGTGGACATTGGAATGAGCAGTTTTCTTTATCCAATGTGTCAGATACTCTTCTAAAATGTTGTTGTTTGATGGCTTATATCCTGATTACAGTGTTGCTATGTCAGAATACTTGAGTAACTACAACATGGCCAATCCTTTCTGTTTATTTTCACAGGCCTTTCCATTTCTAATTCTGTGATTTCACTGTTGGAGCATAGGAAACTGCCCTGGACGGTAGGAAAAAAAGGGATAAGAAGCCCATTACCAGGTGGGTAAGAGGAACCAACTATGGGTAAGCCATGTATATGAAAGACCTGCTGGTTCTAGAGGGCAAAGCATCTCTAAGGTGTGAAAGTTGCTCTTTTCTGGTGCTCCATGCATGTGTAGAAATTGAGGCTCCTTGACTCTGAGTTCCCAAGGAGATGTTGACCACTGAACGTATATATCTACTTTTATAAATGCCTCTGGCCTCAGAGAGTGTAACTATATCTTTCATCCTTGTCCATGGTAAAGTTGCTTTTAAATTCAGGATCCTGCTTCTTACCAGCTTATCCTTCTTTTTTCATTTGGTCTGTTGTAAGGCTCTATATTTTTACAGAACACCATTCTTTGATAACTGTGGTTTCTTTAATGTAAGTGACATATATAGTTGTCTGATTTTTTGAGTGGATATATTCACTGATTATTTATTCATTAACAAACATGCATTTCTTTTTTTGAAACTGGCCAACTGTTGAGAATCCCCAAGATCACTCCCAAGTTCAGTGATTCACTAGGTAGGTGTAGTCACAGGACTTAGCATATAGTTGAGTTCATGCCTGCAGAGTCAGTGAATAGTCCACAAGAACACCCTTGTTCCGATGCCAGCTGCAGATTTTGGGGTCCCCAAGACCACCCTGACTTCTGACACTAATTGCAAATTCAAGGGTCTCCTTTGGGTTTGATAGTTCACTAGAAGGGCTCACAGAACTCACTGGAAACTGTTATACTCATGGTTGCAGTTTATTACAATGAAAGTATACACATTAAAGTCAACTAAGGAAAGAGACATACAGAAAGAGTCCAGGAGGATTCTAAGTGTAGAGCTTCCATTTGTCCTCCCACAGTGAAGTCATGGGGAACATTAACTCCTTCTTGCAATGATGTATGACAGTAAGCATGGAAGATGGCTGACCAAGGAAGCCTATCTGACCTCTGGTGTCCAGAATTGTTATTGGGGCTCCATCATGTAGATGTAGTTGACTGCTCATGTGACTCACCTCAGTGTTTAGCCTCTCTGGAGGTCACATTGATAACCACGTCATCCAGAGCCCCAATAAATCACATATTGTTTGACTTTCTGGTGTATTCCAAGGCCCCTAGGTAAATAGAGATACTTTTATCAGGCAGGATATTCTAAGGGGTCTGAGATTACAGGAACTAAGAGAAGGGGCTATATCTCCCTTTGAAAAAGTATAAATTCTTTACTATACAATGGCTAAGATTTAGTTTAGCAAAGTCAGCAAAAGGAAAAAGCTCATGGGACAAAGTCTGGAGGAAATCAGATGCTTGTTTTCAAGAGTCCTTTCCTAGTGAGCCAACCAGGATGTGCTTAATTCCTCTAGCCGCACATTGTGTGATATGTGTGAGATTATTGGCTGCTAGATAACATTAGAGACTCAGTGCCAAAAGGTTTTACTGGTGACAAGTCACAAGGTTCTCTTTGCCTGCCACATGCTAAAATTCCAGATTCTCAGAAGGAAAGCAAGTGTTTTGCATAAATCACACCACCTGTGCAGAGGGTTTAGGGCACGGTGAGTTGCTTGTGTCAGTTCTGGGAATGGCAGGAATCCTTCTGAAATCCAAGGTCCTTAGGGACCATTCAAGGGCCAACTTTGCTAGTGGATCTTTGCAAATAGATATCATTGCTGGGAGGAGTTAGCACTGTCTATGACTCCACTGTGGCAGGACAAGCAGCCTCAGACCTGCTATGTTAATTCTTTTTTGAGCTTGTTTAAAAGTATAAAAACATGGGCAACCCCCTGGAGTCCCCTTCCTCTGTGGCAGTTTTTGTGTTCTCTCAATAAATCCTGCTTTTAAAAAAAAGTTTAAAAACTTGCAGTTTTTTTATGAGTGGAAAAATTAAGATTACCTTCCCTGAACCTTGTGCAAAGTAGAATCAATAATTGGAAGCATCAGAATTGGTTGTTTCAATGTGTGAGGGTTGTCTGAGCCTATGGGTTCGAGAACAACCTGGGCAGCTTGGCGAGACCACATCTCTCTAATCAATCAAAAAATTAGCTGAGTATGTGGCACATGCCTGTAGTTCCAGCTACTTGGAATGCTCAGGTGGGAGGATCACCTGAGCCCAGCAGGTTGAGGCTGCAGTGACTGTGAGCATGCCACTGCACTCCAGCCTGGGCGACAGAGAGAGACTCCAACTCAAAAAAATTTTAAAAATAAATAAATTCAGAATTGGAGATAAATGTGTATTTCATATATTTACTGGTGATAGAAACTTAGGAATGGAAGAAATAGATTACCTGTGGATAGAGAAAGACTGGTTAGCAGTTGGAGAAAAAGGTAAGTCCTGTGTTAGAATTCTAGGACCTCACTATTCAGGAAGAAAAGTTAACCAAAATAAGATCAAGATAACAGAGTAAGAAAACACTGACTAATCTATGGTTCTTGGTAAAGGGGATATTTCTGCTTAATGGATTGGGCTGTGACATCAAATAATGAGCTTGAATCATCACATTTGGTAATAATCGTTATTTGGGTTCATTTTAGAAACCTTTGGGCCTTTGTGATAGAGTTGCCTTGTAAAACCAGTCCTTGTACCTTTTATAAGCTTAACTGTCTCTACTATCTGTGTACACAGTTCAGTCTAGAATCAGTGCAGTGGGATACCTATATATTTAGTGCAGCAGGAACAAGCCAGAACTCAGCAGTCATCCTCCATAACTGAGTGAGGTTCTGTTCTCACTCTTACTGCTAGCTGGCTCGTGAGGGTGGAAAGCGGAAGAACTCAATCCAGCTTGCTCATGAGGGTGGAAATGTAAGAACTCAATTCAGCTGGCTCTTGAGGGTAGAAAGTGTAAGAGCTTTAGAATTTTCTAAAAAATGATTTCAATTGGAGTTGTTTACAGATCACTTCACTTGTAGTACCATGTGGGAATAGTGAGTGCATGGGTCTGTGTGCTTGTATTCCACGTTGCCTTCTGCCTGTCTGTTGTTTATTACCATTCTGTGCCCACCACCATCTTTTTTTTTTCCAACTTCCATTATTTTATTGTCTTTCTTATCTTAGGATCCATGAGTTCCTAAATAGTAAAAATAACTACAGGTTGGAAGGTTACTACTTCTGTTCATTGTGGAAAATCCTTTTGCCTTTCTTTAATTTTTGGTGATATTGATCAGCCTTCCTGTAACATTTTGGGATCTGTGATTCCACATGATATGTTTCCTTAAGGCTTTACAACCTTTTCCTTTTTGCCTTCAATCGACTCTTTAGTCTTATTTCTCATGTGTACCTAGTGATCTCTTCAATCTCACAATATCTATATCACTAAGAATTTATACCCCATTTGACCTTGATTATATGCTTAATTTTACTGTTTCTATGTTACGTCAAATTGTTTCTGTATTAAAATAATTGGAGATGCATTCTGTGTCCCAGAGTTGGACACAGTAATTCCTCAGGTTAATATATTCTTTTACCTTTCTGTGTTTTGAAACTTGATATATAACTTAACACACAAGTTTTCACTTAGTTCTTTTCACTTAGTGAATGATCCTGCAGGTTGGAAAACTTAGCAGTCTTTTCTTAATAGCCAAGTAATAATCTCAGTATAGATACACTATGATTAATTTTGAGGGACACCTAGGTTATTTCCAATATAAAACTTCTTTCTTTTTTTTTTTGAGTTGGAGTCTCACTCTGTTGCCTAGGCTGGAGTGCAGTGACACGCTCACGGCCACTGCAGCCTTGACCCACTGGGCTTAGGCAATCTTTCCACCTCAGTTAAAGCTTATTTCAATAAGCATTCTTATCAGTATATCTTTAAAAACTGGTATCTTTATTTATTGAATAGATTCCCAGTGGTGAAATTGAAAGGGTAAAAGGCATGTGTATTAAGTTAGTTTAATTTGCTTCTATTTTTTGATTTTTTTCTCCTTTCAGATGAGTCAGGTGGAGAGATTAAGGAGTTATCTACAAAGAGGCTATTAAAAAAGTATTATCTCAGTTTGACACAGAGATAAAATGTACAAAAAAATACATGTAAAGAATGTGAAAATGTTTACTTTCACAATACTCAACTAATTCTCCATCAGAGAAATCATATACGAAAGAAATGCAATCATTGTTTAGATTGTGGGAAACACTTCACTCTTTGATCAACTCTCATTCAACATCAAAGAATCCACACAGAAAAGAGACCGTATAAATGTGATAACTGTAGTAAAACTTTCAATCAGGGGGCACACCTCACCCAGCATGAGAGAATTCACACAAGTGAAAAACCCTAAGAATGTAAAGAATGTAGGAAAATGTTCAGTCAGATGACTCATCTCACTCAGCATCAGAGTACACATACGAGAGAGAGAGAGAGAGAGAGAGAGAGAGAGAGAGAGAGAGAGACAGAGACAGAGAAAGAGAGAGAGAGAGAGAAAGTTCCATGAATGCAGCGACTGTGAAAAGCCATTACTCAGGCCTTGTTGATCACCGCAGAATTCATTGTGGAGAAAAATCCTATGAATGTAAGGAGTGTGGGCAGAGCCTTCACGCAAAATGCACAACTCATTAGTCATCAGAAAACTCATTCTGGAGAAAAACCCTATGAGTGCAGTAAATGTAAGAAATCCTTTGTATGCCTCTCTTCCCACATTGGAGATTCACCCTAGAGAAAAACCCTATCAGTGTAAGGATTGCAAAAAGACCTTTTGCTGTATTATGCAGCTTACTCTGCACAGAATTCATACTGGTGATAAACCCTATGAATGTAAGGAATGTGGAAAGGCCTTAAGTGCCCATTCTTCCTTTGTTACTTATAAAAGAACACACAGTGGAAAGAAACCCTATAAATGCAAGGAATGTGGAAAAGCCTTCAGTGTCCACTCCTCTCTTGTTACTCATTAGAGAACACAGTGGAGAGAAACCCTATAAATGTCATGCCTGTGGGAGGGCCTTTAATACTTCCTCAACACTTTGTCAACATAATAGAATTCATACTATTCATATTATCAACCCTTTGAGTGTAATCAGCATGGGAGGTCCTTTAGATGCAGCTCTCACCATACTTGACATTGTAGAATGTGTAATGAAAAATGCTAGCAAATCATGACAACTCACAATGTTATTTCTTATTCCACATTCTACTATCAGTCTTTAACATAAGCTATTTTAGTTTTTATGAAATTATATCTCATTGCAGTTTAAATTTGCAGTTTCTGATGACTATTGCTATTGAGAATCTGTTTATGAACTTTTTGGCTATACTTTTCTGTGAAGTTTTTGTCAAAATCTTTTGCTGATTATTTTTAAAATTAGGTTTTTTTCTCTTAGTATGCAGTTGCGAGAATTGGAATGGTTTGCTAGATTTTGGAAACATTTTCTACTATCTGTATCTTGCCCTTTAACTTACATAATAGTGATAAAGTTTTGAATTTGATAACATCCAATTAATCACATTTTTAAATGTTTTATATAAGAAATATTTGTCCATATTCTATTTGTCCATAGAATTTCTTGCATGTTTTCTTTAGCTATTTTATAGTTTTACCATTTATAGTCAGCTCTATTTCAAGTTTTTTCTTACATATAATGTGAAGAGGCAAGGGTTAACATATATTCCCTCCCAATATAATTGCCCCATTCTGACATCATTTTTTGGATATTCATTTTCTCCCTTAAATTGTATCAGCACCTTTCTCGAAATCAGTTCGCCATTTATATTTGGGTGTACTTCTAAAATCTATTCTGTTTTATCAGTCTATTTGTCTTTTTTGAAGTTCCACAGTCTTCATTATAAGTTTTAGAGGAAGTCTTGGAATTAGATAGTATAAATCCTCCAGTTTTGTTGCTCTTTTAAAAAATTGTTATAGCAACCCCAGCTCATTTGCATTTTCTAATAAGTTTTAGTCACCATCAATTTCTATCAAAAAGCCTGTTCGTAATACAATTGAGATTACATGGAATCTGTAGTTCAATTTGAAAATAATTGACACTTCAACAGAAGTGATTTTCAGTCTAACCTTAGCATAACTTTCTGCTTCAGTTTCCTTTAATTTCGCTTACCAATACCTTGTAGTTTTCTGAATGAAGTCTTGCATATTTTTAAAACTTATTTGTAGATATTTTCACAACATGTAAACTGAATTGGTTTGTCTTATGTTTATTTTTCTGGTTGTTTGCTACTCATATATGAAAATGTAAATGAGTTTTGTACACTTACCTTGTATCCTGTCTTCTTGAAAATGTCACTTAATTCATTCTTGGAGTTGTCTTACTGATTTCTTAGGGTTTTGGGGGTTTTTTTTTGGTAAGAAACAATTCAGTTTATTCACTTCTGGTTATTATATTGCCTTTTTTCCCCTCACCTTACTGTAATTATCATGTGACCTCCAAAACAATGTTGAATGGAAGTGATCAATGTAGGCACCCTTTCCTTGCTTTCTGTTTTAAGAGGAAAGACTTGCTGAAGGAGACTCTTCAGAGATTCATGATATAGAGTTCTTAGCACATACATTTTAGAACCTTGAATCCCCAGATTTCCCTGTACCCTGTATGTCTTCTCTTCTTGTTTCTCCTGTGCAGAGATTACATTATGTTATTTTACATGAAGTCAGCATCTTTAAAAACAGTGCTTGCCCGCAACAAGATATTTCCCCAATGCAGTAATGGGTCAAATTTCAGCAATACCAAAACGCGGAAATGCTGAGACTGCTATGGTAAGGGATGGATTCAGACACCAAAGGAGCTGTAGAAACCATAATATACTAGCAGAAACCAGAAGAGTATACCTCAGAGGAGATCCTGAAAATACTGAATCAAGGGGTAGAACATAAAATTGTATAAGGGAGAGTTTGTTGCAATGTAGTCACTGTATGACAGGATTTAACACCCTGGTAAGGGAACAGAAAGATGCTTCTAGTGGATACTGGGATAGTTCTTGAAGTCTGGAAAAAGCAATGTAAATCTAGAATTCTATGCCTGGTTAAAATATTCTTTAGAACTGAAGGTAAAATAGTAATACAAAAAGTAATAAAATTCAGAAAATTAAGCCAGGCATGGTGGCTCATGCCTGTAATCCCAGCACTTTGGGAGGCAGAGGTGAGAAGATTGCCTGAGCCTCAGGGGTTCAAGACCAGCCTTGGCAACTTTGCAAGACCTCATCTCTACAATTAAAAATAATAATAAAAAGTTAACCAGGTATGGTGACACACTCCTGGTATTCCAGCTACTTGAAGGCTGAGACAAAAGGATCACCTGAGCCCAACAGGTGGAGGCTGTGGTGGCCATGAGTGTGCCACTGCACTCCAGCCTGGGCAACAGAATGAGACTCTAACTCAAAATAAATAAAATGTAGCCAAAGTAAGCCTACATTAAAATAAATGTTAAAAGAAATCCTTCAGAAAGAACAAAGCAATACCAGATGAAAATTTGGAATTAAAAAAATTTGCGTGGATACATATGATTTGTTGTAGGGGTCTCACTCTTGCCCAGGCTGGAGTGCAGTGACATGATCACTACTCACTACAGCCTCCAACTCTAGGGCTCAGGCAGTCCTTCTACCTCAGCATCCCATGTGGTTGGGACTACAGATGTGTGCCACCAGGTCTGGCTAATTTTTAAAAAATTTTTCCTCCCGGGCTCGGTGGCTCAGCCTGTAATCCCATGCCTTTGGGAGGCTGAGGTGAGTGGATTGCCTGACCCTGTGGGTTCGAGACCCGCCTGGGCAGCGAGACCTCATCTCTACAATAAATCAAAAAATCAGCTGGGTGTGGTAGCGCATGCCCGTAATTCCAGCTACTTGGAAGGCTGAGCCGGAAGGATCGCCAGAGCCCAGCAGGTCCAGTCTGGGTGACAGAGTGAGACTCCGACTCAAAAAAAAAAAATTTCCTAGAGACAGAGTCTCACTATGTTGCTTAGGCTGGTCTCAAACTCCTGGCCTCAAGCAATCTTCCTGCCTTGGCTTCCCAAAGTGCTGGGATTACAGACATGAGCCATTGCATCCATCCTGAAAAACTTCTTATTTAAATATCCCAAGAAAGATTACCTAGAGAAAAAATATAATGAACTATTTTGAGATTTATATTTATAAAGTAACATGGATAAAAATGTATGACAATAATAGCAAAAATGTCAGGAGGAGAGAAATAGAATTATCCTAGTTTAAGTCTTTGATACTACATATAAAATGGTATAATAGATTTGAAGGAAGACTGTACTATGTTAAAGATGTATGCTATAAACCCTAAAGCAATCCCTAACATAACAAATATTTTTAACATAACTAATAAATCTAAAAGGCAGGTAACTGGAATCACAAAAATTAAAAAGAAAAAGGGAAAAACTACAAAGAAAATTCAAACATAGTGAGTTATCATCACCTTAGACTACATAAAATATATCATATACCAAATTATGATATAATACATGGAAAACACAAGGATATTAATATGAGGCATCAAAGTAGTTGTTAACATAAAAATATATTTGGAAGGAGTATCCTCCTTCACATATAGTTGAACACATCTATATAAGCAATTGACTGATACAGTCACTTGAGCATTGTTTTGTTTGTATCATATGGAAGAACAGTGTCACAGAACAAGAATGACTGAAACAGTAGTAGATAATAGATTGCTATAGTGACTTCATTCTGATCTTGCCGATCACTATCCTAAAACTTAAATTTTGGAAGATAGTATTGCTTTTATTCTGTTTGGAAATTCTCATAGACTATATATGGGTGGAAGAACAAAGAAAAAAAGGAAAAAAATATATTGGTGGCATCATTTCAATGTAAACTAAGAGTAACAAACATATTTCAAGAACTGTTCACATGAGTCCCTGTAAAAAATCAAAATAACACATTTCAGGATTCCAGACAATTCCTTCAAGCCTTGGGCTAAAGGATTTGTCAGAGGTGTTTAAACTTAAGCTTTAAAAACACAACAAAACACTGCTATTACAACAGTGTCTTTTTTACACTTGACTAAAGTAAACCACAAAAGCAATTTTGTCATTTGGATGTAGACACACGTCTGTGGTTCCAGCTACTTGGAAGGCTGAGGTAGAAGGACAGCCTGAGCCCAGGCGGTTGAGGCTGTGGTGGATGTGAGCATGCTACTGCACTCCATCTTGGGCAGCAACAGAGTGAGACTCCAACTCAAAAATAAAAAGTGAAGGCCTTTCTAAATTCATTACATTTATAGAGTTTCTCACCAGTATGAATTCTGTGATGCCCAAAACGTGTAGCTTTCCCACATACTTTACATTTGTAGGGTTTTTCACAAGTATGAATTATTAATAAATGATGTTGAATAATTATTAATAAGTAACTAAAGGCTTTCCCACATTTGGAGCATTGATATGGGTTGTCACCAGTATGATTGCTAAGATGCCCATTAAGTTATGAAATCTGATCAAAGGCTTTTCCACATTCATTACATTTACAGGTTTTCTCACCAGTATGAACTCTCTGGGTGATGGCTAAGCTGTGAGTCCTGCCCAAAGGCCTTTCCACAATCTTTACATTTATAAGGTTTCTCACTATTATGGATCCTGTGATATTGAGGAAGATATGATAGAAGGTCTTTCTGCATTCATTACTTTATGTGGTTTCTCACTAGTATGAATTTTTTGATGTTCAATAAGTTGTGTTACACTTTTAAAGGCCTTCCCCTGGTATGAATTCTCTGATGTTGAATGAGTAGTGACAAGTGACTAAAAGCTTTTCCATATTTAGAAAACTGATAGTGTTTCTTACTAGTGTGAGTTCTATGACTGTACATAAAGTTATGAGACCTGAATGTGTTTTCCCACAATCCATGCTCACTCTGGAATTTTATAGAGAAGATTAGCATGGCCCCATGATGACACGCAAATTCGTGAAGTGTTCCATATTTTAAAAAATTTTTTTTCACACAATCCATATATTCATAGGGTTTTCCACCATCCTATAATGTCAGGTAAAGAGTGAAAAAGAACTACAGACTTTTCCACATTCTTTACATTCATAGGATATTTTTTTCACCAATATGAATCCTCTGATGTTGAGAAAGATAGTAGCAGCAAGGAAGACTTTCACATTGCTTACATTCAAAAGATTTCTTACTAGTATGAATTTTCTCATGATTAAAGAAATTCTTCTGCCTAAAACCTCTTCACATTCATTGCATACATAGGAGTATCTCTAGGAGAAATTTACTGAAGCAGGTTATGGGATGTTTGCCATATCAGAGTGGGCATTTATTCATGCATGATGATGACTAGACTGGAATTTATTTCCTTTCTCTGATATCTCTCAAATGTGCCTTTACATTCCCAGTCATTGTGGAAACTATGATCCTCAGGATATTTGTTTATAAATTTTTCCATTTTCTACCATGGGGATCCCCACTCTTAAAAAAAAATGAAAAAGCAAAGAGATAACTTGTTTTAATATCTGTTCTCAGAGAGTAATAGTTTCTTCAGTAGAAATAAAAGTTTAAAATGAAAATAATGCTTAATTAAAATTGAGCTCCCAAATAGCCCCCAAATGTGACTGGGAAATTAGGAAAATAGACAATGAGAACAGAATGAGGACTCCTAAGTAAATGAGGTCATTATTATTGAGACAGATTGTCAGTTTTCATCATTACAAAGGCCTAAAGAGTTTGTTAAAATAAGGATACCTGAGGCATTTCTTGGAAAGATCATTTCTTGTAAATGAAAGCATGAGATTCATTACTGAAAATACTTTTAAGAGTTTTATGTTTCACAGGAATAAAGTCCTGATTCCTCAATCTGTCAAATCCATTCAACTTCATCTTAAGGTATTGCCTTCCTACCTGTGTAGAAAGTTGCTTCCTATCCCTAGTTGCTTCTTGAATATCTGAAGTATATTAAGTTGCATCATTCTCTGTATATACTACTATGTATCCAGTTTTTACACATTTGCCTGTGTTCTAGAATTCAGATCTCAAGTTCAACATCACTTCTTTAGATGCCTGTCATTGTCTTAACCTAAATATTGTCTCCTCTATTATTTCCTATTCAATAATCTTGTTGCAAATTTATAAATTATGTATATACACATATATAGATGTGAATATATAAATATGTATAATATATATTTTACTGACATGTTTATAGTATCGATACCTCCATAAAAGCTTACAAAACAAATCTGATTTACTCATTATTGTATAATAAATCCCAAACTCAGTACCAATTGCACAACTGATATTAAATACTTTATATACATTGAAGGAATGAGCCACTAT